>PIJE02002296.1:25000-62956 GCA_002895965.2 Coryphaenoides rupestris
TCTGATTCCAGCGGTCCTACTGGGTTACAGCGGAACCTCTGATTCCAGCAGTCCTACTGTGTTACAGCGGAACCTCTGATCCCAGCAGTCCTACTGTGTTACAGCAGAACCTCTGATCCAGTGGTCCTACTGGGTTACAGCAGAACCTCTGATCCAGCGGTCCTACTGTTCTTTCATTGCGCTCCAATTCCACGCTTACAGATCCAGCAACACGATTGGCCAACACAAATATGAAGCAAAGACAGTGACACGCCCCCCCCCCCCCCCCCCCCCCCCCCTTCGTCGACATTTGACCTGTTGTCTGATTTGTGAGACTAAAGGTCAGGCTTTGGCTGCTGCGATGTGGGAGGAGTCACAAAGCACAGGTTGAGGTCATGGCTGACGTGGGAGGAGTCACATAGCGTGTGGGAGGAGTCACAGCACAGGATGATGTCATGGCTGACGTGGGAGGAGTAACATAGCGTGTGGGAGGAGTCACAGCACAGGTTGAGGTCATTGATAACGTGGGAGAAGGGGGGGGGGGGGGGGGGGGGGGGGGGGGGGGGGGGGGGGGGGGGGGGGGGGTCAGAGGGGGGTGGCCCTGCACCTATGTGACTCCCCCACGTCAGCCATGACCTCATCCTGTGCTACGTGACTCCTCCCACATCGCAGCAGCCAAAGCCTGACCTTTAGTCTCACAAGTCAGACAACAGGTCAAATGTCGACGAAGGGGGGGGGGGGTGGGGGGAGGGGGGGGGGAGGCGTGGATCAGAAGTCTGCTGTAACACAGTAGGACTGCTGGATCAGAAGTTCTGCTGTAACACAGTAGGACTGCTGGATCAGAGGTTCTGCTGTAACACAGTAGGACTGCTGGATCAGAGGTTCTGCTGTAACACAGTAGGACTGCTGGATCAGAGGTTCTGCTGTAACACAGTAGGACCGCTGGATCAGAGGTTCTGCTGTAACACAGTAGGACCTGCTGGATCAGAGGTTCTGCTGTAACACAGTAGGACCGCTGGGATCAGAGGTTCCGCTGTAACCCAGTAGGACCGCTGGGATCAGAGGAGTTCAGCTCGTGCATCGCGGGGCTGCCGGATCGCACCTTAACTCCACCCGCGGTTCCGTGACCCCTCCGGCGCGCAGCCGTCACTTCTGGTGGACGGGGCCGGCGTTGATTTACGAGCGCTTGAACGTTTGATTGAGGCGCGGCTGGATGGGCGGATGGGTTTGACTCTCTCTTGTGAAACTCATATTTTCAGAAGACGCCCGGAGAGGGACGGTGGGGTGGGGGGGGGGGGGGGGGGGGGAAGGGAGTGGAGGGGAGGAGAGGAGCAGAGATGGAAGGGGAGGAGAGAGGACAAGTGATAGAAGGGTAGGAGACGGGGCTAGACAGAGGGTAGGAGATACGAGAGGGAGAGGAGATAGCGGGACGAGTGTATTTTGATGGGGCCGCGGGGCCGTAACGGGCCGGCAGGCCGCCTGGCCTGGGCTGGTTGATGTGGCCGCGGCGGTCTCCGGGAGCCGGTATGAGTAAGAAGGATCCGCCGTGATGCCGTGCATACTTGGAGAAGGCTGCTCTGTGTGGTTGGGTGTTGTGGTTTGGTGTGGTTGTGTGTTGGTGGTTGTGTGGTTGGGTGGTTGTGTGGTTGTGTGGTTGGGTGGTTGTGTGGTTGTGGTTGGGTGGTTGTGTGTTGGGTGGTTGTGTGGTTGTGTGGTTGGGTGGTTGTGTGTTGGGTGGCGGTTGTGTGGTTGCCGGCTGTTAGCTCAGACTCTAACTCAGGCCAGGTGAGGCTGTAGCCCCCACCCACCCCAGACTCTAACTCAGGCCAGGTGAGGCTGTAGCCCCACCCACCCCAGACTCTAACTCAGGCCAGGTGAGGCTGTAGCCCCACCCACCCCAGACTCTAACTGGGCCAGGTGAGGCTGTAGCCCCACCCACCCCAGACTCTAACTGGGCCAGGTGAGGCTGTAGCCCCACCCACCCACCCCAGACTCTAACTGGGCCAGGTGAGGCTGTAGCCCCAGCCACCCAGACTCTAACTGGGCCAGGTGAGGCTCTAGCCCCACCCACCCCAGACTCTAACTGGGCCAGGTGAGGCTGTAGCCCCACCCACCCCCAGACTCTAACTGGGCCAGGTGAGGCTGTAGCCCCACCCACCCCAGACTCTAACTGGGCCAGGTGAGGCTAATTAAGCCAGCCACCCACCACAACTCTAACTGCGGCCAGGTGAGGCTGTAGCCCCACACCACCAGAGAGGAGGAGGAGGAGGAGGAGGAAGAGGAGAAGGCCTGAGTGCAGCTCACATCTCTCACGTTAAGGAACGCTGACACGGCGTCGGAGTCTGCGTCGTCGCGGTAACGAGCGCTCTCTCCGCCAGGCCCCCGGTCAGCTCATTAGCGGCGGGGGGGGGGGAAGCTCGGAGACTTTCATCATCGCGCTTGTTTATGTAGCGTACGGCCCCCGCGTCGAGGGGGCTACCGAGTGTGTTACCACCGTGTCTGTGTGTGTGTGTGTGTGTGTGTGTGTGAGCGTGTGTGTGTGAGCGTGTGTGTGTGTGTGTGGGGGGGGGGGGGGGGGGAGGGGTGGGGTCGACGGGTGAGGAGGGTGAGTGAGTGTGAGGGGGTGAGGATAAGGGAGGGGGGGGGGGAGTAGCGTGTGGGAGGTTGAGGTCATGGCTGACGTGGGAGGAGTCACATAGCGTGTGGGAGGAGTCACAGCACAGGATGATGTCATGGCTGACGTGGGAGGAGTCACAAAGCACAGGTTGAGGTCATGATGTGGGAGGAGTCACAAGCACAGGTTGAGGTCATGGCTGACGTGGGAGGAGTCACATAGCGTGTGGGAGGAGTCACAGCACAGGATGATGTCATGGCTGACGTGGGAGGAGTCACAAAGCACAGGTTGAGGTCATTGATACGTGGGAGGAGTCACATAGCGCAGGATGATGTCATGGCTGACATGTGCACAGCATCATATATTCTCTCTTGTTTATGTGCGTACGGCCCCCGCGTCGAGGGGGCTACCGAGTGTGTTACCACCCTGTGTGTGTACGTGTGTGTGTACGTGTGTGTGTACGTGTGTGTGTGTACGTGTGTGTGTGTACGTGTGTGTGTGTACGTGTGTGTGTACGTGTGTTGGTGTACGTGTGTGTGTACGTGTGTTTGACGTGGTGGTGTGTGTACGTGTGTGTGTGTGTGTGTGTGTCTCTCGCCGAACGGCAAACATAACCGCCCTTCCCTCCTACTGTGAAATGAGAACCTATCTCTCTCTCTCTCTCTCTCTCTCTCTCTCTCTCTCTCTCTCTCTCTCTCTCTTGCCAAGTGCTTAGATAATGGGTTTAGTCCTCAAGGTACGATTTGCATGCAACACGCGATATCTTATTTCTTATCTTATTCCGCTAATCTAGCGAGACGTCGGCTGGTATTGGCTGCCTCCGCTGCAACACTGAGCGGTTGGCTGGAGGTTCCGTTGCTATGCTACCTGGCTTCCTTCTGCAAGTTCTCCGCGCTTACTGTCCTTTAGCGAAGGCTTTCTGGCGCGACACCTCCTGCCTCCCCATCGCTGTAGATACTGTGAAAGCGCTACGATTTAGTAAAGACTTCCCTCATCCATCTTCCGTACTATACAGAGTCAGAGCCACACAAAGAAGGCCCAGTCAATTCTGAGCGATTCTCGTCAGTCCTTGTTCAGTGAGTTTAGGTTGCTTGCTTGCTTGGTCGTAGATATAATCTGCCAAGATGTAGGACCAGGATTATTCAGAGACTATAATGGAATAGATGGGAACAGGAAGGAATAGAATGAAAATGAGAAATGAGACTCACTGGAACTTACTGCAGATAAGAGTAAATATGAATGAAACACAATACAATACTCATCATGGAAAACAGATCATTTCCTGGTGGTCTAGTGGTGAGGATTCAACGCTCTCACTGCTGCGGCCCCGCGTTCGATTCCCAGTCAGGGAACTCTGACTCTCAGGGTCTATTTTATTTTCCTTTCACTGCATATCCTGTATGTGTAAATGGTAAATGAACTGCATTTATTTCATCGCTTTTATCCAAAGTGCTTTACAGTATCGCCTCACGTTCACCCATTCATACACCGACGACGGCGGTGTCGACCATGCAAGGTAACAACCAACACGTCAGGAGCAGGTAGGGTTAGGTGGTGTCTTGCTCAGGGACACCTCCACACTTAGCTAGGAGGAGCAGGTAGGGTTAGGTGGTGTCTTGCTCAGGGACACCTCCACACTTAGCTAGGAGGAGCAGGTAGGGTTAGGTGGTGTCTTGCTCAGGGACACCTCCACACTTAGCTAGGAGGAGCAGGTAGGGTTAGGTGGTGTCTTGCTCAGGGACACCTCCACACTTAGCTAGGAGGAGCAGGTAGGGTAGGTGGTGTTCTTGCTTCAGGGACACCTCCACACTAGCTAGGAGGAGCAGGTAGGGTTAGGTGGTGTCTTGCTCAGGGACACCTCCACACTTAGCTAGGAGGAGCAGGTAGGAGTTAGGTGTGTCTTGCTCAGGGACACCTCCACACTTAGCTAGGAGGAGCAGGTAGGGTTAGGTGGCGTCTTGCTCAGGGACACCTAGCTTCCGGTTGTGTATTGTGTATTCAGTATTTTGATTGCATTGTTGAATTTTGTTCCGGATCGGTGTAGAAAACGTTTGTGACTTTGTGACGTGTGTGTGTACTGTGCGAACGAGACTGAATAGGTCTAAATAAGAAACGTAGAACTAGAATTGCCGTTAAATCGAGAACTAAAATAGGAACTAAACAACAGGTTAGAGAAACCTTGGTTGAAAGTAATTATCTCTGACTCAAATAGGATTAAAACAAACCAAACTGAGACAAAATAGAAATTAATTATTTTTATTTAAATACTTTTGGATCATTTAACATTATTTGCATGTCAATGTCTTATGTGTGTATGTGAAGAGTGTTGGAATGTTTTACTATTGAAGCTTCTACTATATAAAGCCGGCAGTTCAAACTTACCTTATCTGTGGTCTGTTATTTTCCAGTGTTAACTATAACTGCTCCTCCGAACCTAGAACCTGGCCCGAGCTGTTGGTATATTCATTACTACAAGTGTTACACAGGCTATTAAAACTATAGCTATGATTATGACATTTAATTATTTGACAGTGACAGGTTCATAATGTCCCAGTTCGGAAGGCGTGTTTCTCAATGCTGATCTGCAAAGTCCTCGATCGAATGACTGATACTGAAACAGCCTTATGTAATCACGTCATGTCTGGGGCCGTGCCAATGCAATCATAGTCATTGTATATCATATGGTAACCCTTCCTTTTACAGTCCACTAGTTACTAGTATTTACCCAGCAAATATGTTAGATTGTAGTTCATTGAGTAATTACCAATCTAGTAGGTAACTTTGGACCAAAGTTACAACATTGCGTTAAAACGTAACTAAAGCACAATAAAAGGTATAAACATGGAATAACTCATAAAAGTAGGCTATATATACACACAATATTAGCCTACACAGCAATGAGTCACATCCCATCACTATTACCAAGATTGTCTTTTAAAGAATAGGACCCCAGGTTTGGTCATATAAGCTCGTTTTATTAATTTTACAGAACACAACAGTACAAATGCTATTTGTTAACCATCTCATATGGACATTTTGTATGTTGGAACAGAATCCATATTCCACACCTGTAAGATACATTTCTTAGATGCCTACCACCATACCAAGAGAAACTGCCCATTTCTTATATTGGGTAGCCACAGAAAGTATTAGGTTCACAAAAATAAGGGAAATGCCCTGAAAAAGCAGTAAAACATATATATCCAATATGCATAGGGCTTGTTACAAAATGAAGTCTAGTCTCAGTAGAGCACAGACCTCCACCGCTTGCTCACCACACAGTACAGGTCCCAAGAACCAAAGACAGAATGAATGAGGTATATTTTCTCCATGAAGATTTTCCTCCATATCAATGAATGTTTCACATTTAAACAGACACACTGTTTTCTATCTGAGCGGGGTCCAAGTAGGTGTAGGATAGCTGGAGCTCAGAGTTCCTCTGTACGATGACTTTGCTGAGATGGGACAACTCGAGCTGGAAGTACTTGATGATCCGCTGTGGGCCGGGCTCCACGAAGCGTTCCTCAGGGTACGTTCCCAGAGGTACCTGAGAAAGGGAGAGCCACGCTTGAATCAAACATGAAAGTACCTGTTGCACAAGCACCAAGCAGATTTACATGGCATCTATTACTTTTGTTCAAGACTATTTGCAGTCATGAATCGTCATAAAACCCATTCACTACATCTCACATCACTAATCACACATTACCATTATTTATTATTAATCATTATTTTAGATGGTTCAACATCTCTGGATACATATGCTCCTGATTCTCTATCTTTTGTATATTTCATGCCAGATGCCATATTTCTGCTACAGCTGCAATCACTTGTGTATCTGCCCTTACTTGTACATTAATAATACTCAATATTCACACACACACACACACACACACACACACACCACACCACACACACACACACACAACACACACACACACACACTTCTGCAAGGCAAGATCTTGCAAGCCCTACGTTGCTTGGAAATTAATGGACTTGATGCCTCTGCATCAAGTCCATTCATTTCACCGTGGTCTACGACAGACCAAATTCATCGAGAGACAAAATGAAAAGAACATCCCCGTGTTGATTGAGTCATAGGGTCTTTTAACACTCATGTCTACAGAACAATACTTACAGAACCTGTGTATTTCCTGGTGAGGAGCCATCCGATTGACACAATGCGACTTGAAATCCCTTTCAATGGCAGCGTCTCCAAGACAGTCTGCAGGGTAGACTGCCCCTTTGTACTGGGAGGTTCCTTGCACAGTATTATGGGACCATTGGCTGGCCAGGACAGATAATCAAACTAAAAAAAAAAACAAGAAAAGATTAAATTCATGGTCTAGTCTAATTTGAACAGTCCATTGGCTGTGAAAACATTTGAAACTGTTCAGAATCAAAATGAGCTTTATTGCCTTAGTTGTTTTTTTTTTACAAACAAGGAATGTGCTTTTGTGAAATTGGTGCATAACATTGAACATTAAACAGAGTAATATAAAAATTCAAAAAAATGCTAAAAATATATATAAAAATACATTTAAAAATAATCAATAAAAAGCTGCAATTTTAAGAAAAGAAAATATGTGCGTTAATGTAACACAATAGTTTTCATGGGGGAGGTGGCGGTCAGTGGGGCTAAACGTTAATATAATGTGTAGTATAGTGTCCATAGGTCAGTTGTGGTGATGAAGAGACATTTTAAACATTAAAATTCACTACCCTGAATTCTCACCTGTCCATTGTTGACCGCAGCGTGCTGAACAGATGACGTGTAAATCACCATGGTGATGAATTTGATCACCTCCTCCACCGTTTGAAATCTCTGAGGGATTCCTGGTGAAAAAGCTTTTAGTTAAAATATACTCTGAACAGATATGAACAATACTTAAAAGCAACACCTGTTGAACTGGTACATTGAGTGCAAAACTAGTACTTGGAGGTATATTGAAGTACAATAACCTGAGCCTACCTGAGTTGACGTTTGACAAAAACCCATACGTGAAGATCTCATGGATCCATGCCTGCAGTTCAGTATCCATGGTTACCTCTCCATCTGATGGGTAGTAGTGCTCAACCATTGCCTTGACAAATCTGAGGCCACAGGAAGCATTTAAAAAAATAAAAAGTATGTTAACATTCACTGAAAAGAAAACGGCACATTTATCCTATTTTAAAGAAAAGTTAAGCTCTAGTTTAGTTTGCAGATGATACGGTTGTGAAATACTTTCAATATGGATTCATTCATGTTCCAAAACAATTCATGTTAATCCCCAATGGTTGTCTGCTGCGAGCCATTGGGGATTGGAGATCAAAAATACACCCTACAGCAAAAAAACAATGTGTGGTAGCAGCTACTGGCGAGAACGAGAAGAGCTTCTGCCGTTTAGCCATTGCATCAAGAAGGCTGTCGATCCTGCGGTGTACCTGTTGGTGATGTTCCAGAGTCTCAAACCGTCGTCTCTGTAGTAGAAGTTTGGGACGGAGCCCAGGCCTCGTTCCTCCATGTCCTCTGGCAGGCAGAGGGAGCTGTACGTGGTCTCTGAGAGGGCCCTCCTCATCAGCTCATTGGATCCTTCGGCCTCAAGTGAAGACTACAAGCATACACAGAAACGTAATGCATTCCTTCCTTTAGAGATGATTGGCAATCGTTTTGGTGAACCATTTGGCACATTTGGGTCACTATGTGTCAGGATTTATCTTAAAGGTGCTGAAGGCAAGATTTGAGGGTTGTAGAGCGGACCAGAATGAACACTCTCACTGCTACTAGCGTTTGGCTCATCTCAAGTGTCCTCAACCCGACAAGCCGTGTGAGCTTCTAGTCCGGGGCGGAGGGGGCTGGGCGGAGACAACTCTGTCCAATGTTGTGGATTTGGACGGCACTACCCATTTTAAATGCTCAGTCTGTCATTGGTACATGTAGCACCTTTGAAAAGTCATCAACAGGTTTTTCATTGGAGGCTTACGTTTGCTAAGACTCTGCCAGGGCCCACGAGCAAGACGCGACTCACGAGGTTGATATACAGCGTGTCTCGATGATGAGGCATCAGCAACTGTACACAAAAGGTGAATGAGTAAAAGAAGAAAAAAAAAGATGAAATTGACCATTTATGGCAAACATAATTGCTAGTGTTCCAATGAAATACAATAAGCAACACAACAAATATTATGACATTATGACCTTATTCAGGGGGTGAATTGAAGGGAGGTTCCGAAGGGTTGCGAGTGTGAAAACCTCTCCTATGTAGTGAGTTTTCAGCAGATGATCCACAAATTCATGATGGAGGAAGTCTGCGTGTCTCACAAACAACTTTGCCAGGAGCCAGTCGTACTCCGAGTCACTGGGGAGGAACACAGGCGTGTTCTCACCTGGAGTCTGGCCCAACTGAAAAGACATGTAAGCAGAACTCTAAATGGATTGTATTTGCATCGCGCTTGTATCCAAAGCACTTTACAGTTTCCTCACATTCACAGGTTAGTTGTCTTACTCAGGGACACCTCGACACTTAGCTAGGTGGAGCCCAGGGATCGAACCAGCAACCTTCCTGTTGCCAGGCAACTGCTCTTACCTTCGGAGCTACTGCCGCCCCATAATATATACAGTACCTTCCTAATCAAATCAATCTCAGGAATTTGCCGCCCCTCCTGCCTTGTTTCACCTGCTGATGCTAAACCATGCCCCCCACCCCCCTTCATACCACACATATGTGGAGAGACAGATGAACATGGACTATAGGCAAGGCAATTTTGAATGTAATTGTATAGCCCTTAATATCACAGTTGCAGTCTCAAAGGGCACTTGGGAAATGTTGAGAAGGAACACGGGGGGGGTCCCTCCTTCCAGGGACCTTAGAGAGTGGAACGTGAGTTTGAATGGACGTGCAGAATAGTAAGCAAACATTGGAATTACAAATCTCTTCACAACGCCGTTCACAGACTGAATGCTTTTCATTGTTTGCTTTGCATGTACATGAGAAGCAAACAATGAAAAGACACTTTGCAAGTGTCCTAATTCCATCCACTACCAGCAAGTGAGACCTGAAGACCTGGGGGGTGCCAGTAGCTCAGGAGGTAAGAGTGGTTTTCTGGCAACAGGAAGGTTGCTGGTTCGATCCCCGGGCTCCTCCCCCTCCTAGCCAAGTGTGGAGGTGTCCCTGAGCAAGACACCACCTAACCCTACCTGCTCCTGACGTGTTGGTTGTTACCTTGCATGGTTGACACCACCGTCGGTGGGTGAACGTGAGACAATACTGTAAAGCACTTTGGATAAAAGCGACATAAATGCAATCCATTTATCATTTACCTGAATGGCAATTGGAATCAGCTTCTGCTCTGGCGTGAGGTAGAGGAGGCAGAAGGCTGCAGCCAAGTACCCTTGCTTACCGCGGGTCCGCGCTGTAGGCAAGCCCTGCAGCCTCCTGTAGTCACAGATGAATATGTTGCCCTTCTGTGGAACAAAGGAGACAAGACCTTAGAATAAGAATGAGGTCAACGTCATCCAATCAATGGATATAATGTTCATAATCATGGCTGCTACTATCTACCAGTTACCATTTTTTATGCTAGGATGAGAATACTACTGCACGCGGACACTTTTAATAAATTTTTGCACCAGCAGCCAGAGTTAAGTCACTTTTTACTTTTACACTTTTACTGACTAGGTACGGGGAGTAAGCATTCCATTGCACTTGTTATATACACTTGTTCCAACCCTCACCTATGGTCACGAGTTTTGGGTCGTGACCGAAAGAATGAGATCGCGGATACAAGCGGCCGAAACGAGTTTCCTCCGCAGGGTGGCTGGGCTCAGCCTTAGAGATAGGGTGAGGCGCTCAGACATCCGGAGGGAGCTCGGAGTAGAGCCGCTGCTCCTCCGCATCGAAAGGAGTCAGTTGAGGTGGTTAGGGCATCTGATTAGGATGCCCCCCGGGCGCCTCCCTTTGGAGGTTTTCCGGGCACGTCCACCTGGGAGGAGACCCCGGGGCAGACCCAGAACCCGCTGGAGAGATTATATATCTCGTCTGGCCTGGGAACGCCTCGGGATCCCCCAGGAGGAACTGGAGAGTGTGGCTGGGGGGGCCTGCTTAGCCGGCTGCCACCGCGACCCGGCCCCGGATAAGTGGACACAAATGGATGGATGGATGGATGGATTGTTACATATGGCAAAAAATACATCTTGAATAATGTGTTAATATAGACCAGTACCATCATCTCTGCTGCCAGAGAGGTTCCATTGGCTAGAAAGGGCTTCACCATCTCCTCAGTGACTGAGAAGTTTACGGGAAGCTCTGTACATCGCTGGATGACCGTGGGGTTGGCGCCGTTCAGAAACTGGTATCCAAAGAAGTCGTCGTCCCTCCAGTGGTCGATGACGTAGTCTGTCACACAATGATGAGTTAGTCACCGTCACAGGTGTACAGCTCAACAAAGGGCAAGTCTTAAAGCACTACCTGAAATGGGTGTTTTGTAAAGATTAAAAAGTATTTCCATGCTGTCAAGGCTTTCCCACGGCTCCATAGAGCCTTTGAGACCTTTCAGCGATATTTCAGCTGCACTGAAGCAACAAGTGGATGAAGGAGGAGATTAACATTTTGATCAAACTTGGTATACTTAATGCACACACGCACATACAGTACATACATTCATCCATACACTTTTTTGCCTCACCTTGCATTTCTTGTGAATTGAAATTCAACAGCTTTTGGAAGCAAAAAGGTCATTTCTGCGGGTAGAGATTCTAAATTGGTTAAATTCAATATGTAAGGCAGTCCTTGAGCGTACAAACCCCATCTGGGGAGAATGCAAATAATGCAAATAGAAATCAATAAAAAGATCCAACCCAATTACAATGCAGACATCGTAGAAACATCCATGTTCATGAAACTTACTGGTATAGATGTTGTTTGGTTAGCAATTCATTCCGGCGTTGCTCTCGGAGCTTAGGATTGTTATCTTCAAAACCTATTGTAGCTAAAATGTTTACAGCCACATCATAAAAAATGATTCAATACATTTTAATGAAACAGGCAGACCAAAGATTTGAATCCATGCAGGTATCACACACTGGGAATCATCCGATAAACGATTCAATGCATTTATTCAAACAATTGTACCAAAGATGTTGCCTTGTGTTTGTGTATATACCTCTCCCTCCTCGCAAAACCACAATCTCCCCTCTGGACATCCACCTGAGACAAGGGAAGGTAATAACGTTGTTGTCTGGTGTGGTCACCACGACCTTGGAGCAGTACCATTCGTCTTCTCGGAACTGAAAGGGCAAGTTCTTCTCCAGTTGGAGCAGAAGAAGGCTTCCAATGGCAAATAGCGTCGTCACCGTGTAGCTCTGTGTCTGTGATGGCAGAGTCTTTGTTCAGTGGTTCGGTTCATCACAAAAACACTGCACATGTTCAAAGTACACACATGGAAAAATAAAAACAACACAAACGTGATTTCCATTTCTAAAAAGCTAATGCAAATCTGTCTGACTTTTGACTGACTTTCCAGCAGGCGTGGGCCTTCCTTTTATATTTCTACTAATGGCCAAGAGACCAAATTTTTCCTAATATTCAAGAATTTCCTTTGGGATTAATACAGTTCTATCTTATCTTAATTACTGAAACTCACCTGTCCTTGTACCAAACAGAAACCAATGCAGGAGAGCTTCATGCGATCGCTTTGGCCTTCAGTTCCAATCAGATTAACATAAAGGTTGTCAAATGTGCCCGCTTTAAACATGCCCCCTGTCGTCACCTCAATGTTGTACTCGTAAACTGCCATGATGCCAGAAATGACACCAAAAACTTCAAATTCTCAGAGTTATACAACAAAACGAGTGAGTTTTTCAAGCAATCTGTAACATGTGGCCCGCTAGGCTGGGCCGTGTTCTGTGTTTGCCTTTTGGTGCGTTTTCTGTTTCTTTTTGTGTTTCCTGCAGGAGTGGATCAGCTTAATTGCTTGAGCTGGCACACAGGTGTACGCGATGAAGCAATTAAGCGGGTCCTCGGGTATAACCCCTCCTTTCATGGTAGGCAGCATTGTGGCAGACCTACGGCAGCAGACCTACCTGGAAACGCTGGCCGAGTGACGTGTGGCTCAAGAGAGGGCGCGTCAGAGTCGTTGTTGGATTCATTGTTGGGCCGTTAAATTACTTGTAGCTTGGACCTTGGGCCAGTGAACATTTGATGTAGCCTTGGAGGCTCGTTCATTGGGATTTTCTGTTGTCCGTTGGGAATAAACATGTTTGTACATTTGACTCCTCTGTTTCTGTCAGGGGATATAGCAAACATTGTCATTATTATAACTCATAAGAATATTATTTGACTTTTATATTTAGGGCATTTGGCAGCCGCTTTTATCCAAGGCGACTTACGAGAAGTAGATCTGTAGAATCAAGTCATTTACAAGTGACTTGTGTAACAAGTAACGAGCCATTGTCGCTCAAATAATCATGCATTTCTAAAAAAAAAAGTCTAGGTCTATGGTATAGGTCCTACGGTCGATTCTCGATTATTAATAACGGGGCACCATCCTGAAATCAGGGACCAATACCCGGACAGTGGATTAAGTCTCATAAGATATACTAAGCTATCAAATTTGAACTGATCAATAATTACCATATCAATAGCTAGTAAAGGTTGAAGGATTCACAGTTCTTTACTGGCTGGCTTCAACCCAATATTCAAGCAAAAACCACAAATAGTTATAGAAGAATGTTTACCGCGTGTCTACAGACACTGCACACAAGCGCGTTCATATCAATATCGGGTGATTTTAACCATGTCACTCTGACACCAACCCACAGCTCTCCCTCCTCTGGGCAGATCAGACCACAACCTGGTCTACCTGAGGCCCCTCTATAAACCTGGTCTACCTGAGGCCCCTCTATAAATCTGGTCTACCTGAGGCCCCTCTATAAACCTGGTCTAACTGAGGCCCCTCTATAAACCTGGTCTACCTGAGGCCCCTCTATAAACCTGCGGTTCAAAAGCAACCAGTGGTCACCAGAACTTGTACGGAGGTGGTCCTCCCCATCCTTGCTCAGGATGGGGAGGAGGCTCTCCAGGGCTGTTTTGAGCTGACAGACTGGGATTTTCTCTGTGATGGACATGGGCAGGACATAGACGGACTCACAGGCTGCATAACGGACTATGTACATTTCTGCACGGACTGTGTGATCCCGACCAAGATTGTGCACTGCTTCCCCAACAACAAACCCTGGGTGACTAAAGACATCAAGGCATCACTGAACAGCAAGAAAAATCGGCCTTCAGGAGTGGAGTCAAGGAGGAGATGAAGAAGGTGCAGAGAGAACTGAGGGAGAAGATCACAGTGTGTGTGTGTGTGTGTGTGTGTTTGTGTGTGCGTGTGTGTGTGGTGTGTGACAAAGAAAAGGGGAGGTGTTTCTAACAAAGGAATCTACGTGATCAGTGAGTGACTAGGCGGGAGGATTTGAATCACTCACTTCTAACACCAATAGCAAAACACTAAAACGAGACGTATGCGCCTTGTTAGTAAAAGGGAGAGAAAACCAAAAGAGAGGGGCATGTACAGATCTAACAATGGATGGGAATCCACTCGGACTTTAGAAGAACGTAAAACGTGCTGACGATATCAATAAACAGTTAAACACATCATCATATAACACAGTTCTATGTAACTATGCCCAGATATCTACCTCGCCTGAGGTGTGTAGCGATCAAGAGGCGGCTCGTTCTTCCTTTCCCAAAGAACTGCTTTGAGGACTGAACCGAATGGGTTTATTCCTCAAAGTACGATTAGCATGCAACACGCGATGTCTTATTTCTTATCCTATACCGCTAATTTAGCGAGACGTCGGCTGGTATTGGTTGCCTCCGCTGCACACTGAACGGTTGGCTGGAGGTTTCGTTGCTATGCTACCTGGCTTCCTTCTGCAAGTTCTCTGTGTTTACCGTCCTTTGGCGAAGGCTTTCTGGCTCGACACCTCCTCTGTAGATACTGTGAAAGCGCTACGATTTAGTGTTCTGTGATTTGAATGCAGAATGCATCCGGTAAAGACTTCCCTCATCCATCTTCCATACTTGTCCAGGCACAAGATCAGTACCAAATTGCAGGCACAAACCTAAATGACCTCTCCCAACTAGAGCCGCAAAGAAGGCACCAGTCAATTCTGGCCGACTCTCATCACCCCTTGTTCAGTGAGTTTAGGTTTGCTTCCATCTGGTCGTAGATTTAATCTGCCAACATGTAGGACCAACAGGTTGAAGAACTCACTGGTCCCCGCTGCTATTGGCCTTTTAAATAGTATTATGTAATGTTATGTTTCTGCGTTGTTGGTGTGATCTTGTGTTCTGCTGGCTGTGCAAGAAATAAGAAAGATTACCTTGACCTTGACCTTGAAGTCACGTGTTTTGAAGGGTATGATTCCGTTTGTGGCCATGGAGGTGAGAGGAGATGGAGGAGGAGGAGGAGGAGGGAATATTCAAATGAGGGCTTGCATGAGCGCCGGTAAAGAGCTAGAGGTCCCTGAGCGTCTCCTCATTACGTGGACCGAGTCGCGACCTCTGAGGGCGGGAGGCTGAGGAGCAGTCGGTCAGTATAGAGAGATGCAGATAGGAGGTGCAGCTGCTTTAAGAGCCCTGCACTCAGGCCTTCATTAACATCCGGGGACCATCCAAGTCATTACGAGGCCGTTAGTCCCCGGGGGATTCGGTTGGTCCCCCGTTGTAAATCATCGAGGCTAGGAGGAGGGAGAGAGACAGAGAGAGACAGAGAGTGAGAGAGAGAGAAGGATCATCGCAGGGTTTTCAAAGATCCCCACACAGACCACAGCCGAAACGATTGAAATCATATTTCTCTTAAGCATTTATCTCCATTCACGGTCGGTTGGCTTCCAATTTCAACCGATTCGATGCTCAGACGGAGCGTAGACTATTGGAGTCACACCACATGGAAGGCATTAGGGAGCCGCTGAGTGAGAGAGAGAGATGGAGAGAGAGAGAGAGAGAGAGAGAGAGAGAGAGAGAGAGAGAGAGACGGAGGGAGGCGGAGCCCCGGACAGCTCATTAGGCGGACAAGATGGCCGAGAACAATCTAGCTTTGCAGAACAACAGTATACATTATCTCTCTGGTTTAGTCTTTTGCTGGCTCCAAGCCTTCTTAGCTACAGTCTATATCTTCTAACAGCGTTCCTCCTCGGAATAAACACCTCCTGCTCCTCCTCCTCCTCCTCCTCTTCTTCCTCCTCCTCCTCCTCCTCTTTAAATGAAGCCGTGCGCACATCATACCAAATCCAGAGCAACTGTGGCGTTCCACAACAAGATTCAAGAGTCAAGATTTCTTTATTCTTTATTCATCATCATCATCACGATCTTCATCTTCATCATTATCCTCATAATCACCATCCTCATCCTCACCATCATCATCATTAGTTTTACTTTGATACCCGATTTGCCAAACATGACCTTTCATTATAATAATCATTACATGATTTGATTTCTGTCATCACTCATTTGAGGTTAATTAATACTAATTCAATTGATACTGCTTCTCCTTGCGTCAATTATACAAAGAATTACAAAAATAAAGCATCTGTTTGTGTGCGTGTGTGTGTGTGTGTGTGTGTGTGTGCATATAAGTGTGTAGGGGTGTGTGTACAGAGTGTGTAAGTATGAGTTGTGTAAGTGTATGTGTGTGCATGGAGTGCGTAAGTATGTGTGTGTAGAGTGTGTAAGGGTGTGTGTACAGGGTGTGTAAGCATGGAGTGTGTAAGTGTATGTGTGTGCATGGAGTGTGTAAGTGTATGTGTGTGTAGTGTGTAAGGGTGTGTGTATGGAGTGTGCAAGTGAGCGTGTGCGTGCGTAAGTGTGTTACTCAGTGTGCATGTGTGTGTGTGTGAGTGTGAGAGGCATGTGTGTGTATGGAGTGTGTAAGCGTGTGTGTGCGTGTGCATGTGCATGGACGTGTGTGTAGAGTGTGTGCGGGTGTGTGTATGGAGTGTGTAAGCGTATGTGTAGAGTGTGTGTGTGGGTGTGTGTGTGGGTGTGTGTATGGAGTGTGCAAGTGAGTGTGTGTGTGTGTGTGCACGTACGGTAAGTGTGTGACTCAGTGTGTGTGTGTGTGTGTGTGTGTGTGTGTGTGTGAGCGCAGGCAGGAGAGGCTTCCAACACACACTCAGTCATACGGAAGCCATTAATTTCCCAGTTCTCCCTCCCTCCTCCCGGAATCTCGATTCTTCCTCCCCGTATTTAATCAAAGTCGCTCAGGTGCCGTTTGAAAGAGCAACACCAATTATTCCTTCGGAAACCATGTTGTGTAATGTAAACGCAAATGTGAACATGTTCTGTGTGGGGCGGCAGTAGTTCAGGCGGTAAGGGCGGTTGTCTGGCAACGGGAAGGTTGCTGGTTCGATCCCTGGGCTCCACCTGCTCCTGATGTGTTGGTTGTTACCTTGCATGGTCGGCGAATGGGTGAATGTGAGGCAATACTGTGAAGTGGTTTGGATTTAAGTGTGATATAAATGCAATCAATTTACCGTTGTGTCATTTTGTGCAGATCACCTCCAGGGAAGTGTGTGTTGGCATGTGGGCTGAGTGCAGACTTTATCGGGACACCATCAGATCATTTTGCTAGCTTAGGCGTGTTAGTGTCGTGTTCATGGTGCATAATTTGCTATTTTGCTACTTTAAGTGCTTTTTCGATGAATTATTCATTATTTTTATTGTCGTTATTTGCAGGGATACATTTAATTTGTTAAGATGCTTACCGTCTCATACATAAATGTCCCTTAATGTGAAAGCTTGCACAAGGAAAACATGTAATTGTTGAATAACAGAGTTGAATAAATAGAATAGGAATTAAGTTACATTAAATTAATGCATTTTCTATCTTCCTGTAACAGTTCTTGTAATTGTAATTATTGCTAAGAGCTTGTTGGGTGCAGACATTTAGTTTTGTAATTAATTGGCTCGATAAAAGCTCTTGGTGGACAATTTTCTCTCTATTTAAAGTTTAGATTATTCAGAGATAGGATATAAAATAAGATAGGATATGGATTTGCCTGCGGTATAATGGCTATAGTTTAACTCCCAGACTAAAAGCTGCTGGATTCTGCCGCCAAATTCCACAACTCACCTGTAGACAATCTGCTCAATAACGATGGACTCACTGGAACAATTGTTTCTAGTTACTAGTATTTACCCGGCAAATATGTTAGATTGTAGTTCATTGAGTAATTACCAATCTAGTAGGTAACTTTGGACCAAAGTTACAACATTGCGTTAAAACGTAACTAAAGCACAATAAAAGGTATAAACATGGAATAACTCATAAAAGTAGGCTATATATACACACAATATTAGCCTACACAGCAGCGAGTCACATCCCGTCACTATTACCAAGATTGTCTTTTAAAGAATAGGACCCCAGGTTTGGTCATATAAGCTCGTTTTATTAATTTTACAGAACACTCAACAGTACAAATGCTATTTGTTAACCATCTCAAATGGACATTTTGTAAGTTGGAACAGAATCCATATTCCACACATGTAAGATACATTTCTTAGATGCCTACCACCATACCAAGAGAAACTGCCCATTTCTTATATTGGGTAGCCACAGAAAGTATTAGGTTCACAAAAATAAGGGAAATGCCCTGAAAAAGCAGTAAAACATATATATCCAATATGCATAGGGCTTGTTACAAAATGAAGTCTAGTCTCAGTAGAGCACAGACCTCCACCGCTTGCTCACCACACAGTACAGGTCCCAAGAACCAAAGACAGAATGAATGAGGTATATTTTCTCCATGAAGATTTTCCATATCAATGAATGTTTCACATTTAAACAGACACACTGTTTTCTATCTGAGCGGGGTCCAAGTAGGTGTAGGGTAGCTGGAGCTCAGAGTTCCTCTGTACGATGGCTTTGCTGAGACGGGACAACTCGAGCTGGAAGTACTTGATGATCCGCTGTGGGCCGGGCTCCACGAAGCGTTCCTCAGGGTACGTTCCCAGAGGTACCTGAGAAAGAGAGAGCCACGCTTGAATCAAACGTGAAGTACCTGTTGCACCTGTTGTACCTGTTCCCTGTGTTATATTGAAATACTCTGGATACATATGCTCCTGATTCTCTATCTTTTGTATATTTCATGCCAGATGCCATATTTCTGCTACTGCTGCAATCACTTGTGTATCTGTCCTTACTTACTTACTTGTACATTTATAATACTCAATATTCAACAATCAATACATTTGATATTTCTGTGTGTGTGTGTGTGTGTGTGTGTCATTATTATGACACACACACACACACACACACACACACACACACACACACACACACACACACACACACACACACACACACACACACACACACACACACACACACACACAAAAACGTTCTGCAAGGCAAGGTCTCGCGAGGCCTACGTTGCTTGGAAATGAATGGACTTGATGCCTCTGCACTTAGGTTCTCCCACCGTGGTCTACAACAGACCAAATTCATCGAGAGACAAAATGAAAAGAACATCCCCGTGTTGATTGAGTCATAGGGTCTTTTAACACTCATGTCTACAGAACAATACTTACAGAACCTGTGTATTTCTTGGTGAGGAGCCATCCGATTGACACAATGCGACTTGAAATCCCTTTCAATGGCAGCGTCTCCAAGACAGTCTGCAGGGTAGACTGCCCCTTTGTACTGGGAGGTTCCTTGCACAGTATTATGGGACCATTGGCTGGCCAGGTCAGATAATCAAACTAAAAAAAAAAACAAGAAAAGATTAAATTCATGGTCTAGTCTAATTTGAACAGTCCATTGGCTGTGAAAACATTTGAAACTGTTCAGAATCAAAATGAGCTTTATTGCCTTAGTTTTTTTTTTTACAAACAAGGAATGTGCTTTTGTGAAATTGGTGCATAACATTGAACATTAAACAGAGTAATATAGAAATTCTAAAAAATGCTAAAATATATATAAAAATACATTTTAAAAATAATCAATAAAAAGCTGCAATTTTAAGAAAAGAAAATATGTGCGTTAATGTAACACAATAGTTTTCATGGGGGAGGTGGCGGTCAGTGGGGCTAAACGTTAATATAATGTGTAGTATAGTGTCCATAGGTCAGTTGTGGTGATGAAGAGACATTTTAAACATTAAAATTCACTACCCTGAATTCTCACCTGTCCATTGTTGACCGCAGCGTGCTGAACAGATGACGTGTAAATCACCATGGTGATGAATTTGATCACCTCCTCCACCGTTTGAAATCTCTGAGGGATTCCTGGTGAAAAAGCTTTTAGTTAAAATACACTCTGAACAGATATGAACAATACTTAAAAGCAACACCTGTTGAACTGGTACATTGAGTGCAAAACTAGTACTTGGAGGTATATTGAAGTACAATAACCTGAGCCTACCTGAGTTGACGTTTTGACAAAAACCCATACGTGAAGATCTCATGGATCCATGCCTGCAGTTCAGTATCCATGGTTACCTCTCCATCTGATGGGTAGTAGTGCTCAAACCATTGCCTTGACAAATCTGAGGCCACAGGAAGCATTTAAAATAAAAATAAAAGTATGTTAACATTCACTGAAAAGAAAACGGCACATTTATCCTATTTTAAGAAAAGTTAAGAGCCTAGTTTAGTTTGCAGATGATACGGTTGTGAAATACTTTCAAGATGGGATTCATTCATGTTACAAAATCAATGTTAATCCCCAATGGTTGTCTGCTTTGGAGCCATTGGGGATTGCAGATCAAAAATAGATCCTACAGCAAAAAAAACACAAAGCACATCAGACTGCCGCATCAAGAAGGCTGTCGATCCGCGGTGTACCTGTTGGTGATGTTCCAAAGTCTCAAACCGTCGTCTCTGTAGTAGAAGTTTGGGACGGAGCCCAGGCCTCGTTCCTTCCATGTTCTCTGGCAGGCAGAGGGAGCTGTACGTGGTCTCTGAGAGGGCCCTCCTCATCAGCTCAATTGGATCCTTCGGTCCTCAAGTGAAGACTACAAGCATACACAGAAACGTAATGCATTCCTTCCTTTAGAGATGAATGGCAATCGTTTTGGTGAACCATTTGGCACATTTGGGTCACCGTATGTGTCAGGATTTATCTTAAAAGGTGCTGAAGGCAAGATTTGAGGGTTGTAGAGCGGACCAGAATGAACACTCTCACTGCTACTAGTGTTTTGGCTCATCTCAAGTGTCCTCAACCCGACAAAGCCGTGTGAGCTTCTAGTCTGGGGCGGAGGGGGCTGGGCGGAGACAATTTTAACCCATTTAAACACTCGGTGTCATTGGTACATGTAGCACCTTTGAAAGAATGACGTCTTCAACTGGTCATCAACAGGTTTTTCATTGGAGGCTTACGTTTGCTAAGACTCTGCCAGGGCCCACGAGCAAGACGCGACTCACGAGGTTGATATACAGCGTGTCTCGATGATGAGGCATCAGCAACTGTACACAAAAGGTGAATGAGTAAAAGAAGAAAAAAAAAAGATGAAATTGACCAATTATGGCAAACATAATTGCTAGTGTTCCAATGAAATACAATAAGCAACACAACAAATATTATGACATTATGACCTTATTCAGGGGGTGAATTGAAGGGAGGTTCCGAAGGGTTGCGAGTGTGAAAACCTCTCCTATGGAGTGAGTTTTCAGCAGATGATCCACAAATTCATGATGGAGGAAGTCTGCGTGTCTCACAAACAACTTTGCCAGGAGCCAGTCGTACTCCGAGTCACTGGGGAGGAACACAGGCGTGTTCTCACCTGGAGTCTGGCCCAACTGAAAAGACATGTAAGTAGAACTCTAAATGGATTGTATTTGCATCGCGCTTGTATCCAAAGCACTTTACAGTTTCCTCACATTCACAGGTTAGTTGTCTTACTCAGGGACACCTCGACACTTAGCTAGGTGGAGCCCAGGGATCGAACCAGCAACCTTCCTGTTGCCAGGCAACTGCTCTTACCTTCGGAGCTACTGCCGCCCCATAATATATACAGTACCTTCCTAATCAAATCAATCTCAGGAATTTGCCGCCCCTCCTGCCTTGTTTCACCTGCTGATGCTAAACCATGCCCCCCACCCCCCTTCATACCACACATATGTGGAGAGACAGATGAACATGGACTATAGGCAAGGCAATTTGATTTGAATGTAATTGTATAGCCCTTAATATCACAGTTGCAGTCTCAAAGGGCACTTGGGAAATGTTGAGAAGGAACACGGGGGGGGTCCCTCCTTCCAGGGACCTTAGAGAGTGGAACGTGAGTTTGAATGGACGTGCAGAATAGTAAGCAAACATTGGAATTACAAATCTCTTCACAACGCCGTTCACAGACTGAATGCTTTTCATTGTTTGCTTTGCATGTACATGAGAAGCAAACAATGAAAAGACACTTTGCAAGTGTCCTAATTCCATCCACTACCAGCAAGTGAGACCTGAAGACCTGGGGGTGCCAGTAGCTCAGGAGGTAAGAGTGGTTTTCTGGCAACAGGAAGGTTCTATGGACATTTTGTATGTTGGAACAGAATCCATATTCCACACCTGTAAGATACATTTCTTAGATGCCTACCACCATACCAAGAGAAACTGCCCATTTCTTATATTGGGTAGCCACAGAAAGTATTAGGTTCACAAAAATAAGGGAAATGCCCTGAAAAAGCAGTAAAACATATATATCCAATATGCATAGGGCTTGTTACAAAATGAAGTCTAGTCTCAGTAGAGCACAGACCTCCACCGCTTGCTCACCACACAGTACAGGTCCCAAGAACCAAAGACAGAATGAATGAGGTATATTTTCTCCATGAAGATTTTCCATATCAATGAATGTTTCACATTTAAACAGACACACTGTTTTCTATCTGAGCGGGGTCCAAGTAGGTGTAGGATAGCTGGAGCTCAGAGTTCCTCTGTACGATGACTTTGCTGAGATGGGACAACTCGAGCTGGAAGTACTTGATGATCCGCTGTGGGCCGGGCTCCACGAAGCGTTCCTCAGGGTACGTTCCCAGAGGTACCTGAGAAAGGGAGAGCCACGCTTGAATCAAACATGAAGTACCTGTTGCACAAGCACCAAGCAGATTTACATGGCATCTATTACTTTTGTTCAAGACTATTTGCAGTCATGAATCGTCATAAAACCCATTCACTACATCTCACATCACTAATCACACATTACCATTATTTATTATTAATCATTATTTTAGATGGTTCAACATCTCTGGATACATATGCTCCTGATTCTCTATCTTTTGTATATTTCATGCCAGATGCCATATTTCTGCTACAGCTGCAATCACTTGTGTATCTGCCCTTACTTTCTTACTTGTACATTAATAATACACAACACACACACACACACAACACACACACACACACACACACACACACACACACACACACACCCCTTCTGCAAGGCAAGATCTTGCAAGCCCTAAGTTGCTTGGAAATTAATGGACTTGATGCCTCTGCATCAAGTCCATTAATTTCACCGTGGTCTACAACAGACCAAATTCATCGAGAGACAAAATGAAAAGAACATCCCCGTGTTGATTGAGTCATAGGGTATTTTAACACTCATGTCTACAGAACAATACTTACAGAACCTGTGTATTTCTTGGTGAGGAGCCATCCGATTGACACAATGCGACTTGAAATCCCTTTCAATGGCAGCGTCTCCAAGACAGTCTGCAGGGTAGACTGCCCCTTTGTACTGGGAGGTTCCTTGCACAGTATTATGGGACCATTGGCTGGCCAGGACAGATAATCAAACTAAAAAAAAAAACAAGAAAAGATTAAATTCATGGGTCTAGTCTAATTTGAACAGTCCATTGGCTGTGAAACAGTTGAAACTGTTCAGAATCAAAATGAGCTTTATGTGCCCTCTAGTTTTTTTTTTTTTACAAACAAGGAATGTGCTTTTGTGAAATTGGTGCATAACATTGAACATTAAACAGAGTAATATAGAAATTCTAAAAAATGCTAAAAATATATATAAAAATACATTTACAAAATAATCAATAAAAAGCTGCAATTTTAAGAAAAGAAAATATGTGCGTTAATGTAACAATAGTTTTCATGGGGGAGGTGGCGGTCAGTGGGGCTAAACGTTAATATAATGTGTAGTATAGTGTCCACAGGTCAGTTGTGGTGATGAAGAGACATTTTAAACATTAAAATTCACTACCCTGAATTCTCACCTGTCCATTGTTGACCGCAGCGTGCTGAACAGATGACGTGTAAATCACCATGGTGATGAATTTGATCACCTCCTCCACCGTTTGAAATCTCTGAGGGATTCCTGGTGAAAAAGCTTTTAGTTAAAATACACTCTGAACAGATATGAACAATACTTAAAAGCAACACCTGTTGAACTGGTACATTGAGTGCAAAACTAGTACTTGGAGGTATATTGAAGTACAATAACCTGAGCCTACCTGAGTTGACGTTTGACAAAAACCCATACGTGAAGATCTCATGGATCCATGCCTGCAGTTCAGTATCCATGGTTACCTCTCCATCTGATGGGTAGTAGTGCTCAACCATTGCCTTGACAAATCTGAGGCCACAGGAAGCATTTAAAAAAATAAAAAATAAAAAGTATGTTAACATTCACTGAAAAGAAAACGGCACATTTATCCTATTTTAAAGAAAAGTTAAGAGCCAGTTTAGTTTGCAGATGATACGGTTGTGAAATACTTTCAAGATGGATTCATTCATGTTACAAATCAATGTTAATCCCCCAATGGTTGTCTGCTTTGAGCCATTGGGGATTGCAGATCAAAAATAGATCCTACAGCAAAAAAAACACAAAGCACATGCAGACTGCGCATCAAGAAGGCTGTCGATCCTGCGGTGTACCTGTTGGTGATGTTCCAAAGTCTCAAACCGTCGTCTCTGTAGTAGAAGTTTGGGACGGAGCCCAGGCCTCGTTCCTCCATGTTCTCTGGCAGGCAGAGGGAGCTGTACGTGGTCTCTGAGAGGGCCCTCCTCATCAGCTCATTGGATCCTTCGGTCTCAAGTGAAGACTACAAGCATACACAGAAACGTAATGCATTCCTTCCTTTAGAGATGAATGGCAATCGTTTTGGTGAACCATTTGGCACATTTGGGTCACCGTATGTGTCAGGATTTATCTTAAAAGGTGCTGAAGGCAAGATTTGAGGGTTGTAGAGCGGACCAGAATGAACACTCTCACTGCTACTAGTGTTTGGCTCATCTCAAGTGTCCTCAACCCGACAAGCCGTGTGAGCTTCTAGTCTGGGGCGGAGGGGGCTGGGCGGAGACAATTTTAACCCATTTTAAACACTCGGTGTCATTGGTACATGTAGCACCTTTGAAAAGAATGACGTCTTCACTGGTCATCAACAGGTTTTTCATTGGAGGCTTACGTTGTCTAAGACTCTGCCAGGGCCCACGAGCAAGACGCGACCCACAAGGTTGATGTACAGCGTGTCTCGATGATGAGGCATCAGCAACTGTACACAAAAGTTGAAAGACAAAAGACAAAAATGAACAAATTGACCATTTATGGCAAACATAATTGCTAGTGTTCCAATGAAATACAATGAGCAACACAACAAATATTATGAGATTATGACCTTATTCAGGGGGTGAATTGAAGGGAGGTTCCGAAGGGTTGCGAGTGTGAAAACCTCTCCTATGTAGTGAGTTTTTAGCAGATGATCCACAAATTCATGATGGAGTAAGTCTGCGTGTCTCACAAACAACTTTGCCAGGAGCCAGTCGTATTCCGAGTCACTGGGGAGGAACACAGGCGTGTTCTCACTTGGAGTCTGGCCCAACTGAAAAGACATGTAAGCAGAACTCTAAATGGTAAATGGATTGCATGTACATTCACCCATTCATACACCGACGGCGGTGTCAACCATGCAAGGTAACAACCAACACGTCAGGAGCAGTTAGGGTTGGGTGGCGTCTTGCTCAGGGACACCTCAACACTTAGCTAGGCTGAGCCTAGGAATCAAACCAGCAACCTTCCTGTTGCCAGACAACTGCTCTTACCTCCTGAGCTACTGTCGCCCGGAAAAGATGTAAAGATGGTAACATGCATCAACAGCAAACATGGTAATTGTATGTTAAAGATAACCTACCTGCAATAATCCCTATAGTCCCATTATAATTCCCTGTATTTTACATTTCTCCTTTTCCTTTGTAAAGCATTATGAATGTCCTTGTGTTTGAATGACGTTGCATGAATTGACTTTCCTGCCTTGCCTATAGTACATAGTGTAGCAGTGATTTGCCACAATGCCACACTTTGTGGCTTTACCCAGGTTCGTGCTGGACGGTAGTCGGTCTGATGCAATGCAATGCGATCATTTCAAAGATCGGCCAAATTAAATTCAAAGATTGCCCAGTGGCATAACAAAGTAATATATTATATATTTCAATATTGGCACGTCTTCGGGGTTACAGAGTCGGCCTCGTCACCGCATACGGATCACCCTCTGAACCCATCCTCCTACTGTGGGGGAGAGCAAACACATGTCAACATATACCATCCTAATCAAGTCAATCTCAGGAATTCTCTGCTCCGCCCCCCTTGATTCACCTGCCGACGCTAAACAAACCACACCCCCCCCCCTTCATACCACACATACAGTATGTGGAGAGACAGGTGTACTATAGATACATGTACTATAGGCAAGGCAATTTGATTTGAATTTACTTGTATAGCCCTTAATATCACAGTTACAGTCTCTCTTGTCTTGGGGAATGTTGAGAAGGAAAACTGAGCAGGGATCCCTCCTTCCAGGGACACGAGAGTGGAACGTGTGTCCAAATGAATGTGTGCAGAATACTGTAGTAAGCAAACATTGGAATTTCAAATCTCTTGACAAGGCAGTTCACAGACTGAATGCTTTCTGACATCACGTACACGCAAAGCAAACAATGAAAAGGCACTTTGCAAGTGTCCTCATTCCATCCACTACAAACAAGTGAGACCTGAAGCCCTGGGGGTGGCAGTAGCTCGGGAGGTAAGAGCGGTTGTCTGGCAACAGAAAGGTTGCTGGTTTGATCCCCGGGCTCCCCCTCCTAACCCTTGGTACCTTGCATGGTTGACACCGCTGTCGGTATGTGAAAGTGAGGCAATACTGTAAAGCGCTTTGGATAAAAGCAGTGGGTGTGCAATCCATTTACCTGAATGGCAATTGGAATCAGCTTCTGCTCTGGCGTGAGGTAGAGGAGGCAGAAGGCTGCAGCCAAGTACCCTTGCTTACCGCCGGTCCGCGCTGTAGGCAAGCCCTGCAGCCTCCTGTAGTCACAGATGAATATGTTGCCCTTCTGTGGAACAAAGGAGACGAGAACTTAGAAATAATAAATATACATATACAGTATATTAAACTCGTTCTATTAGCCTCGTAACTATGAATGCTCAAAAACAGCTCTATTCCTATCTTCCTATCTGATTTGTCATTAAGATATCATAAAGGATAGATTGGCTGTCATGACACCATTATGACAGTGTAACGAATACATTCATTGACCTCAACTAAAGTGGTACCATTTTTAGTTATTACACACCAAAATAGTTTCCTAACAGTGTCATGAACATATACCTTTGACCCAAACTTCAGTGAACCATTTTGGACATGTCCTTAAGGTGTCAATAAGTGTCATTATACCGTCACAAGCTGTTCAAATCTTTGTCAAGACAATGGGCCTTCATATTTGTTAAGGCTGAATGTAAGCATCCTCTTCGCTGTGTGTGCAACAACCTCAAGTCTGGCAGTGTAATTGTTAGCTTAACTTTGCATAATGACTGGAAGTGAATGTATCCAGATAGCCTTTAGCTTATGCTATTCAGATACATTGTCTTCCACTGTATTAGGCTAACGGTGGGGTATGTCAGATAGGGTTGTTGAATACACAAAGAAGAAAAGGGTATGTGACGACTTGTAACTCATGGGTAGATGGCAAACGGGCCAATTTCATAAAAAGGTGGATTGTTAAAACCCTTTTACACCGACGGGAGCGCCGGCGCTCCCAAAACACTAGTCCATTTCAACCGTAACTCCTCAAGCGTTTGCGCGATCGAGGAAATTCCAACGGTTTCTGAAAGCAGAGGAGCTGCGCTTTCCATTTGACATTACGGTAAACTGCGCGGAGCTGCGCAGAAGAGTTGCGCAAAAAAGTTGTAGGACGAGTTGAGATGCAGGAGGAGACAGAGAGGATCCAGGCTTGTTTACGTCGTGTTTACATCGGTTTTTAGTATTATTTTAGAGTGTTTTTAGCGTGTTTAGAGTGTTTAGAGTGTTTAGAGCGGTGTTTGTCTCAATTTTGAGAAGATCTGCCCGGAGAAACGGTCATCCCAGCAGATTGGTGGCGGACAGATGAAGGAGATACTGAACACAGTAAGTCTACACGTTCTACCTCACATACTTTACTACGATGTTGACTTACACTCAACCTTTCAACTTCATTGTAATATTATTGTTGTATAGAATGTGTAATAGTGCTGCTCAATGGATCAAATGGTGGCGCTACAGACTCAACGGGGGGTGTTGGGGGAGGGGGGGTGTTGGGACGTCCTGTGGGGGGAGGGGAGGTGTCGGGTGTCCTGTGTGTGTGTGTGTGGTGACAACAACAGAGTGTGTTTACAAGCTGCATGCTGAACAAGCAAGTTACAATGGATCATTTCAAACAATGTCATGTTCAATATTTTCTATCTTGGTTTACTTATTTTTACTAAATGTATCTTACTTGTATTGTGATTTTACATCTGATCTGACCTCATGTTATGTCTCTATTACTTTTAGGATGCCTTCTGGTGAAGGGCACCAGAGAGCCGCCCCGGTCTGGGTCAGGTTCCCGGGCGGGGTCGGCGACGCCCGAAGCCGGTCACCGCATCGTGGTGCTTGGAAAACGGTGGCAGACCCTGATGTAGTCACTCATCTTCCCAGGTTTACCCCCAAAAAGAAACCTTAGTGTTCAATCCCCTCTCAATGTTGGTAATGTAAATGTAAATGTAATCCATCACCAGGTGACATTTTTTCAAATTTTTTGGATTTGGAAATCATGAAGACCAAAAACGCCTGGACATGAGGAGAAAAAAGAAGCCACAGAATGGACACTAAATGCCCCAAGGCCTCACAATCTTTTGTGGAGTGATATATTACTTGTCATTGAATATATTGAATACATGTTCATGAAACTTACTGGTATAGATGTGTTTGGTTAGCAATTCATTCCGGCGTTGCTCTCGGAGCTTAGGATTGTTGTCTTCAAAACCTATTGTAGCTAAAATGTTTTCCAGCCACATCATTAAAAATGATTCAATACATTTTAATGAAACAGGCAGACCAAAGATTTTTAATCCATGGCAGGTATCACACACTGGGAATCATCCGATAAACGCATTCAATGCATTTATTCAAACAATTGTACCAAAGATGTTGCCTTGTGTTTGTGTATATACCTCTCCCTCCTCGCAAAACAACAATCTCCCCTCTGGACATCCACCTGAGACAAGGGAAGGTAATAACGTTGTTGTCTGGTGTGGTCACCACGACCTTGGAGCAGTACCATTCGTCTTCTAGGAACTGAAAGGGCAAGTTCTTCTCCAGTTGGAGCAGAAGAAGGCTTCCAATGGAAAATAGCGTCGTCACCGTGTAGCTCTGTGTCTGTGATGGCAGAGTCTTTGTTCAGTGGTTCGATTCATCACAAAAACACTGCACATGTTCAAAGTACGCACATGGAAAAATAAAAACAACACAAACGTGATTTCCATTTCTAAAAAGCTAATGCAAATCTGTCTGACTTTTGACAGGTAATGCGATGGTAACACAGCCAACGTGAACATCAGTATTTTGCCAAATAATGACTTTCTGCAGGGGTGTGTCCAGACCAGTAGAGTAGGGGTGTGTATGGAATGTACATCACAAAATGAACGAGACAAATCAAACCGATCATTAGTACACAAACTAGGACAATACAAATGTGTGCTATGAAAAGAATGTGCAGTCCTAGATCATTTTGATTGACAAGTCAAATGCCATCTTCAGTTTTGGTGGCACTCACAGGGTAGCAAATCCAATTCCTGACTTTCTAGCAGGCGTAGGTCTACCTTTTATATTTCTGCTAATGGCAGAGAGACCTAATTATTGAAACTCACCTGTCCTGGTAGCAAACCAAAACCCATGCAGGAGAGCTTCATGCGGTCACTTTGGCCTTCAGTTCCAATCAGATTAACATAAAGGTTGTCAAATGTGCCCGCTTGAAGCATGGTCCCTGTCGTCACCTCGATGTTGTACTCGTAAACTGCCATGATGCCAGAAATGACACCAAAAACACAAATACCCAAAAAACGAATTTGTCGTTCAAGCAATCTGTAACATGCCGAGTACTGAAGTGTAGAACCCAAGAGCACGACCAGGAGACTGACAAGTTGCAGGAGAAGTCCAATTTACTTATTCAACAGCAAGCAAGGTTCAAAGCGGGTGCTCAGTCACTCGGACAAGCAAAAATGTACAAGGGGCAGTCAGAGAACCAAGTTCTTGTACAGGCAGGCAGGGTCGAAACAGGTACATCAGGTAAAACAGGAACGAGGAGATAGTGGAGGGCTTGAAAAATGGGCTGGGAAAAATGTGGGCTGGTATTGGTCAGAGCAACCGACTTCTAAGTTGCACTATATCAGGTATAACGGTGGATTGTGTGATTATAAAATAATCAAATGGGGGAGTGTAATGGGAAAAGTCCATATAAGGCAACCCATTACAGTATACATGCTGCGGCACTTCAGGTGAGGACATGGGTAAAGAAAACCAGATGAGGGGAATGAGCTGACTGCAGGGCAGAAGGGAGCGCCTGGATCTGAAATGATATGAGAGTTAGTTATAATGCAGGAAAACAAAACTAGATGAAAGAAATAAAGGATAAATCAGTGATATTTGTGACAATCACATGACCGACAGTGAGGGAGCCACTAACCAGTCTGAAGAACACAAAGAACACATAATCATAATCACATGATTATGATTATGATTATTAGGGTGCCTTTGCAATGCAAAGCACACTATTACTCTCCTGCATACTTATTATTTATTCTTCCATACACATTTTCGGCGCGCTACTAGTCTCACAGCGTTGCCAGCACACACGCAACACACACGCAACATCAAAACGTGCGCCTTGACCGGGAATAGCGAGCTACTACTTTTCTTATACATACCATTCATACTTTCTGAAATATTCAACATTTTCCAGCATTTTTCCCCATTGAAATGAATGGGGGTGAATGTTCAAAATGTGTCCAAAACCACTCATATTCAACCTCTTCCCATTCATTCATACATTCAGGTAGAAACTTCATTCAAACATTAAAACGTTTAGGACACCTGGATGAATTCATTCATACCTTTTACACAATTTCAGTTCAAACTTAATAGATTTTTCAGACACATGGATGTGTATTGGGTGGGTTAGAGCGGGTGATGTCACCGTTACAGCGTAGAGCAGAAGAAAAAAAAATATATATTTTTAAAACTGCCATCCCGCCCACAATATTAACTCCACATTATGTAACACATCAAAATGTAGGTACACGTGTGACGGTCACATATATGTAACTATGGAAACAAACAGACGTATACTTTTGGATTTATGAGCCTCGGAGTGACACGAGTGCAGACGCTTCCTCTGAGTCTCTGTTTCAGACGCTGCTGTGACGCCGGTGACGCTGCTTCCGGATCATCAGATTGGTTTGTTTGGTTAGGCTACGCGGGCGCATCCACGAAATTTTATCTTACTTTATCCTAGCACTTATACTGTTTATATAATCCGATAGCTACTTAAGCATTCTGTATTGATAAATTGATCGTTGCTGTGTTTATATCGCGACTTGTATTATAACTGTATCATCACGTCGGAGCTGCCTTCTCTGCAATAAACACGGTAAGCATGGACTGTTGCTCTTGTTCCTGTGCTTCCCTCGTAGAGAAGATAGCTCTCTTAGAGAAACGTATCTGTCAGCTAGAGGAGGAAAAGTCAGCGTCCATAGAAAAGGCAGATACACCTGAGAGAGTAGAGAGGGGGCCTGCCAGGTGGCCTCATAGTGCTAGTGTTAGTGTTAGCTTAGCTCAGGGCTCCCTGTCGGCAGCCCCACTCGCGAAGGCAGGCAACCCTCCTCGCAAGTTTCTTTCGGGGGGGAAATCGCTAGTCATAGGCGACTCTATTACGCGCAAAGTTAGATTACACACGCCAGCCAACGTGATTTGCTTACCTGGGGCCAGGGCTCCCGACATAGAAGCTAATCTTAGGTTGCTGGCATGCGGTAAGGACGGCGTTAGACTTAATGCACCCACCACCGACACTAGTTTTAACAACATTGTAATTCATGTCGGCACAAACGATGTTAGGATGAGACAATCTGAAGTCACAAAAAGCAACATAGTTAGGCTGTGTGACTTTGCAAGAAAGATGTGTCGGCATCGATTAATTCTCTCTGGCCCTCTACCTGTTAGGGGTAATGATGAGCAGTATAGTAGATTAATGTCCCTAAACCGTTGGCTGGCTCGCTATAGTTTAGAGCAGGGCCTAGGTTTTGTGGATAACTGGCCCTCCATGTGGGACCGCCCTGGCATGCTGATGAGAGACGGCCTGCACCCCACTGGGTTAGGCGCCTCAATTTTGTCGGCAAACATAGATAGTTGCCTTAGTCAGGCGTGACAGATCCACCTACAGCACGCTGGGATGCAGGTGATTAGCGAGCCTGCTAGCAACACAATAGTCAGCGTTGCAGAGTCTAGAACACTGAGTGGGTTAACTAAGCTAGTTGGGGTGATGTAGCTTGTGATGCAGACACTGAGGCGCCTCCTAGCTCAGGCCACAGCAGCGTCTGTCAACTGGAGGTTTATAGTTTACCTACTGCCATTAGTGTTGTGTCACTGCCCCGCACTGTCCAGAGGCGTAAAGCCCGCAGGCGAAGGCAACTGCCACTCAGTGCAAATGTCATTGTTATTTCCCCAATCTCCTCCTCCTCAGAGCTGAGCAGTAACCAAACTCCCTCTGATTCTAACAATAAACAGGAGGAGGCCAAAATAGGTTTTATGAATATCAGATCGCTTTCAACTAAAGCGCTCTTGGTCCAGGATCTAATTGTTGAGCGTAGGTTAGATTTCCTGGGCCTGTGTGAGACCTGGTTAAAACCAGAGGTTTATCTGCCCCTAAATGAAGCTACTCCACCAAATTATGTGAACTCACAACTATCATGTGAATCTAGGAAAGGTGGTGGAGTGGCGCAGATCTCTAGCTCGAAGCTGGTCCTAAGACCAAAGAGCAGTTACACGTTCTCATCTTTTGAAGTTCTTGCTTTTAGCTCCTCAGCTCGCATTAGGCAGAGAGATCACGGCATTGCAGACTCCTTTTTCTTGGCTGTAGTCTACCGCCCTCCGGGCCCTTATTCAATCTTTGTGGATGAAGTTACAGATTTAAGTGTCTCTCCTTATACTTCAGCTCTCTCCGATCACTGTCTGCTCACTTTCCAGGTGGTTGTATCTTGCCCAAGGGACGACCGCCAGGCTACCTATAGCTGCCGTCGTATCACCCCTGACACCTCCACAGCCATGGCAGATAAGTTACCCCTGTTACTTGCTCCTTTTGCTGACTTCAGGGGTTCAGTGGATTGTCTCACCAATGAGTTTAACACCGCTTTATCCGCAGCCATCGACTTTGCTGCTCCTCTTGTAGTTAAAAAGCGAAAAGCAAAAAGACCAGCACCATGGTTCAACGAAGACACGCGTACCCTCAAACGCGACTGCAGAAAACTTGAACGCAAGTGGCGCTCGACTAAACTTGAAGTCTTCTACCTTGCATGGCATGACAGCCTGCTTAGCTACAAAACTGCGCTAACCAACTCCAGAAATGCCTACTTCTCCAGTGTCATCAACTTAAACAAGAACAACCCGAAGTTCCTCTTTGACACTGTAAAAGAGCTGACGCAAAAACAACCTCACAACTTGGACTCCTCCCTCTCAGCGAGCAACTTCCTGGAGTTCTTTGGTAACAAGATCGAATCAATTAGGAAAGACATTGATGCGTCTCTTACCACTCATCCTGAACATTCGTCAGGTGCGGTGCCACGCATTCTCCCTGAAGCTACTTTCCAGCAGTTTAGCACAATCTCGTTAGATGAGCTTGACAAGCTAATACAGGCATCTACCAAGGTTCTAAAATAACTTTTCCCAACGGTTGGAATGGCTATGCTCAACATCATGAACCTATCATTGTCGACAGGCTCAGTTCCCTCTAGCTTTAAGTGTGCTGTGGTAAAACCTCTACTCAAGAGCTATCGGCCCATCTCTAACCTTCCTTTCCTCTCTAAAGTATTGGAAAAAATTGTAGCTAGCCAAATCATCAATCATCTGACGGCAAACAACTTATTTTAACCATTTCAGTCTGGTTTCAGGAGCCTATACTCTACTGAAACCGCTGTGACCAGAGTGGTAAACGATCTCCTCCTTAGCATGGACAGCAATGCAAGCTCCCTGATGGTGTTGCTTGACCTCAGCGCCGCTTTTGACACAATTGACCATCGCATCCTCCTTGAGCGTCTCGAACACTACGTCGGCATCAAAGGCACTGCTCTTCACTGCTTTAGATCCTACCTCTCAGACAGAACACAATTTGTTGTCTGCAAAGGATCAAAATCGAAGCATTGCAACTTAAGCTTTGGTGTTCCCCAGGGGTCGGTCCTTGGTCCACTGCTCTTTGCAATCTACATGCTCCCTCTTGGCAATATTATTCGCAGCTTTGGCATTAGCTTTCACTGCTATGCGGACGACACCCAAATCTACATTCCCATTGGATCAAAAGACTCCCCCGGCTCCAACAGATCCAAAAGGTTGAATCCTGCCTCGCTGCAATCAAAAGATGGATGTCCCAAAATTACTTGCAGCTTAACACGGGGAAAACTGAGATGATTATCTTCGGCCCAAAGCATAAACAATCACAACTTGATGACGTCACACTCTGCCTTGAGGGATCCACTATTGCCCAAAGCTCCTGCGTCAAGAATCTTGGTGTTCTGCTTGATCCTACGCTTTCTTTCGATCAGCATGTCAAAAGTATCACCAGAACTGCTTTCTTTCATCTTAGAAACATTGCCAAGATCAGACCAATGCTATCCACTGCGGACGCAGAGACACTCATCCATGCATTTATATCATCCAGACTGGATTACTGTAATGCACTGTTCTCTGGCCTACCGAGCTCTACTACAAAAAGCCTCCAGCTCGTACAGAACGCTGCTGCTAGACTTTTAACGAGAACTAGGAAGTTTGACCACATTACTCCTATTCTCACTTCCCTCCACTGGCTCCCAATAAATGCCAGATCAGATTTTAAGGTGCTACTTCTTACCTACAAGATCCTGCATGGGTCCGCACCATCGTACCTGAAGGACCTTATTGTTCCCTATTGTCCTTCTCGGCCTCTCCGGTCCTCAGGAGCTGGCCTTTTATCAATTCCAAAAGTAAATAAAAAATCAGCAGGAAACAGGGCGTTCTCTTATCGAGCACCCTATCTGTGGAACAGTCTGCCACCTGTAATCAGGGAGGCTGACTCTGCTGATATATTTAAGGCAAGACTAAAAACCCACCTATTTACCCTCGCCTTTGGCTGCTAGGAGTGCCCCTCAGCTCTAATTTACAGCTAAATCAATACCGTTAGCACTAGCCTACCCTAGCTGCCAATGGGTACTAGGTCTGAGGATACTTGTATGTTTCCTGCTTACTGTGCTCCATCTAACCTTCATGTTGTCTCCATTATCTAGAGTGCTGCTGTGATCGTGACTGGATACCTGGCCACCTCACCTGACGGCTACCAGCTTGCTCTCCAGCCAGAACCCCATCACATTATTACTATTTCATTTACTATTTGTACTTTGTTATTTGCACTCTGTCATTTGCATTTTGTCATGCTTTGTTACCCCTGTTTTTAAATGCCTGTATGACACCCATTGCACTCTGAACCATCCCTGGAAGGAGGGATCCCCCACTCTGAGGTTCCTCCTCGAGATTTCTTCCTTGTTAATTAAGGGAGTCGTTTCTTGCCCTTAGGGGGGCTTGGGCTAGGGGGGTGTCATAAATCACGTTTGGCCCATAATAATCTGGCCTGTAAAGCCCTTTGAGACTGTCTTGTGATTCAGGGCTATACAAATAAAATTGAATTGAAAAATGTAATATCGCCACTAGGGGCGCACCTCAAGTTTCGTTTTTGCCACTACCGGTTATATATATCTAGTAGAGAGCGCGCAAGTAATGTAGAATCGGCTAGTGCCCTATAGTGAGTTATATGTATGTTCGAGACCTGGTGTTCCATTGAACCAACTTCAATAAACGGTCAAACTGTATTAGAAATGTGTCGTCTGCCGTCTCTCCACTCAGGGCCTACACCACCCGACCTACTCTTGTTACACCGCACACATGACGGCTTACAGCCCGAAGGACTACGGAAGGCCTACTACTGCGCGTGTGTATCGCGTGGATGATATGCGTAGCGGGCGCCGTCTCCTTTAGGTTGCTGATGCCCCACGTGGAAAACAAAGTTTGTGAAAATGGTACGGAGGGGGAAAAGGTGCCAGAGGTGTTATGCTGTTTTCTCACCTGTGACTGTGCACGGTGTATGATTGGGCTCCCCCCGTGCGAATGTAAAGTGAAAATGTGCTCGCGACAAGGGATGTGCAGAAAAGCAGCTGTGAGTCGATTGCAAAACGAAAGGCCCCTGGAATGAGCCGACAAATTCTATTGACTTGCTTCGGGCTGTGAAATAGTTCATTGTACTATTTGTGCTGGTATCCTATTGAGAGCTGACAATATGGAAATCCTTTTTTTTTTGCACTTATTTTTTTTTTTTTTACTAGCTATGGTGTTAAAGGATAACTATTTGGGACCCCATTTTCCAATCATTCCGGGTTTGAGTGACTAATGCAGACAGCCATTTCTGAAGTTGTTCCAGTACTGAGTGAGATTGCCTCAGACGCAAAATAAAAGAAGTAAAAGTTGCTTGATCGAGTCCGTTTGTTATTGTTCTTATTATGCTTTCTGTATGCTTTTCCCATACCATACTCAATCAAATGTTCCCCTTCCATTGAACTCTTCAAAAACAATCTTAAGACACATATGTTCAGCCTGGCATTTGAATGTCTGTGAAGTTTTCCTGACTATTTTATCTATTTGTTTTAACGTATATGATCTTATTGCCTTTGTTCTTATTGTTGACTGCTTTTATGTTTCACTGTACAGCACTTTGGTCATCCTGTGGTTGTTTTAAATGTGCTATATAAATAAACTTGATTTGATTTTGATTTGTAATCCAACACTCACGTTTCCACAGTTCTCTTCCTGCAACAATTCAATCATTTTTCAGAGCAAGTCTTCCCCTTGGTTAGACAAAAAAAAGGGATCCTTTCCATAACGTTGTCTGACACTTGTAATAACAATGTGAGCCAGTCAGTGGCAAAACAAGCACTTTCAGAGGCCGTACGTCGACGGGGCGCCATTGCCCCAGAGGGATATATGACGCTTTGTGGCTGAAGCAATCTCATGCAACTGGACCGATTTAAAAAATTGGTTGTCCGCATTAGTCACAAAGAGTCCAGGTGAAAAAGTTATCCCAAAGTTATCCTGTGAGGATAACCCCTGTTTTAAAAAGTATGAGGCCTGAATACCAGTCCACTTCCCTTTGTTTTCTACCAGATCCTCTTGTGTGCGTTCCACCAAATTTCCCGCATTGTACATCCCGTTTTTTTTCTCTCCTGACCTGCCTGTTTTTCTGGACCTTAGACTCCCTGTCTGCCCCTTGTCAGGTTATGATTGTCTGTGTGTTGACCGATCTCCCGGTTTTGACCTTGCCTGTCTGTTTACTAAAGTACACCGAACTTTCATCGCACTTCCATCCATCTTCTTGTCGGTGCTTGCGGGTTCCCGACCCGCCTATGTTGCTATAGTCTCGCAGTGACTTGGCACCAGAAAAGAGGGAGAGAGAGAGAGAGAGAGAGAGATAGAGAGAGAGAGAGAGAGAAAGAATGAAACACAACAAAGATAAATAATGGCCACCAATACCAACGGCAATCACAACAGAGGCTGTGGTCCCTCGGCGGAGAGACACGTCTCAAGTCATCTGTCTTGTCAAATGTTGAACGAAGAAAAACCAAAATCAAGTTTCATCGAGAAGAAAAAAGAAAAAAAAAGACCCACAGGGCTGCTGACTCCGTATGTTAACACGTAATAATACTGACGCACGCAGGCCTACTGTAGCAAATCTCACAATCCGAGGCAATCCGAACAGCCTATTCACTGTAAAGATTTGGGAACTGTAATTAAATGGCGCGATAAGAATCACAG
>PIJE02002296.1:62981-70481 GCA_002895965.2 Coryphaenoides rupestris
TGAACCTCGACTGTGTGGTGGCGGCGTCGGGAGACGCGTGATGTAGAATTGAATGTGAGAGATATTACACTCACAACACAGTGTGCACTTTCCTCAGTATTACGTGGCAATTATTTAATAATTACTGTCCAACATTCATGTTGCTAATACTCTATCATGTGCTATATTATTATTAATTATTATCATGTTATCTAATACATATGATCTATAACACTACTCTACATCTTGCCTCTCATCATCCATAGTGCAATATTCTAATTGTCATCTCCCAATAATATTACAGTTCCAATTATGCAAATTGGTCCCATTCGGAATATCTTATCTTGCCTACATATTGTGTATTTTGACTGTAAATTTTGTAAATCTGTTAGTTTATTTTTTAATTCTGTTTATTTCCAGATTTTCTATTGGTACTGTAGTCGCTATGACCTGGCACAAGAATTCCTTCGAGAATTAATTAAAGTTCTATCTATCTATCTATCTAACATACCAAAAATAAATAATGCGTAAACTAGGAAAAAATCCAGGGGGAAATTTTAAGGGTGCCTGCCTAAGCAAGCAATTAAACACACACACACAGCACGTCACACACACACACACACACACACACACACACACACACACACACACACACAGATGTGTAGGAGAGGAGTAAGAGGATTAACACGTATGTTAGCTTTTGAATGTAATGTTTGCAATGAGCAATCACCTAAAAAATATAAAATTGTAACTTTTGTATTAGCCAAAGGTCAATTAGCTAGGTCTTGCAATCTTAAATCAACAATTAGGTTACCATACACAAGAGCAACACACACAGCATAAACACAACAGTAAAATAACAGTAGGCCGTACTCAAACACACACACACACACACACACACATCCAGTTATACAGACAAAAAAATAGATTGTGTGTTATATGAAATGACGTGCCACACCGCCTTCTCACAACGCTAGTTGTGGGGGGCGTGGCTATGGCGTCAACTCCATAGCACGCACCCTCTCTGTGCGCGCGACGCAGGTGGGCGGGCTATTGGCGCACCGCCATTGGGCACGACGAAGGGGCGTGGCATATGGCGGGGGCCTATAACTAAAAACACAAACACACACACACACACAGCATAATACCGCCCCTAAACACAACCGTGTGTGTGTGTCCGTCTGTGTGGCGAGGGGGGCGTGGCCCCTTCTGTATGAGCGACGAGGGGGCGTTGGCTATGGCATCAGCGCCATTGACACCATTTGATTTGGCGCCATTTTGGCGTCTATAAATATCTACACCACCACACTCCCATATACCGCCAAACACAGACGACCATTTTTGACACCATTTTGATTGGGCACAACATAAGACACAACATAAAATACATAGGCCTATACTGAAAAACACCACACACACACCAACAGCATTAAACGCCCCCTAACACACCGTGTGTCTCTCTGTGTTTGGCGAGGGGCGCGTGGCTACGGCATCACCGCCATAGCCACGCCCTTCTGTGGTGAACGCCGACGAGGGGGCGTGGCTTTGGCGTCAACCGCCAATTGCGCGACGAGGGGTGTGTGTGTGTGTGTGCGTGTTCCACCACCACACAAGAGCGGGACAAAAACTGCTTTAGTGCAATTGTTGTCATGTAATTTGATGAGCTGCATTTCGAGTTAGGGCACCTGTCATTTCGAGGCTTCATAAAATCAAAAAGTATAAGTTCCCTTTGTTTCCATAGTTACATATATGTGACCGTCACGAGTGTAGCTACATTTTGATGTACGTATGTTGGAGTTAATATTGTGGGCGGGGATGGCAGTTCTTAAAATGGCGTGATCAGTGGTGGGAAACCTCTGTCGCAGGAGGGTGACACAGCCTTTGAAACTGCGTGAAAATACGGGCTTTGGAGTCTGCAATGATGCTTACTTCTAGGCTCATAAAATCCAAAAAGTATAAGTCTGTTTGGTTTCCATAGTTTACTATATATGCTGACCGTCACGAGTGTAGCATAAAAACATTTTTGATGTTAGATTTACTTAATGTGGAGTTAATATTGTGCGGGAATGGCAGTTTTAAAAATAGATGTGTGGGGTTCTTTTTTCGTCTGCTCCAAACGCTCATAACGCTGACGTCACCCGCTCCTAACCCGGCGCAATACCACACTCATGTTTAACTGTGCTGAGGAGCTGAAAAAATCAATTAAGTCTGAAACTGTAATTGTGTCCAAAAAGTATGAATGTTATGAAAATTGTGGAAAGTCATGTGTGAATTCATCAAGTTTCCTGAACAGTTTTAATGTTTGAATGTGAAGTTTTCTACCTGAATGTAATGACTGAATGGAAAGGTTGGAATATGAAGTGGTTTTGGACACAATTTTGAAACACCATACCCATTCATTTCAATGGGCAAAAATGGCTGTTAAATGTTGAATTTCGGAAAGTAATAGGTCATGTACAAACCAAAGTAGTAGCACTCGATTCCGGTTCAAGGGCGCACGTTTTGATTGTATTTTTTGCGTGTGTGCTGGCAACGCTGCGAGACTAAGTTCCGCGCCGAAATACGCCGGAAGAATAATAATAAAAAAAAAGATAAGTATGATGGAGAGTAATAGTGTGCTTTGGGCATTGCAAAGCGCACCCTAATAAATACAATAAAAATAAGAAGAGGGACAGAGTGAGAGAGAGAGAGGGACAGAGAGGAGAGAGAGAGAAGAGAGAGAGAGGACAAGTGAGGAGAGAGAGAAGAGGGACAGAGTGAGAGAGAGGACAGAGTGAAGAGAGGACAAAGGAAGAGAGAGAAGAGAGAGGGACATAGTGAGGAGAGAAGAGAGAGGGACAGAGGAGAGAGAGGGACAGAGATGAGGGAGAGACAAAGAGACAGAGAGAGAGAGAGAGAGGGACATAGTGAGAGAGACGAGAGAGAGACAGAGAGAGAGAGAGACATAGTGAGAGAGAGAGGAGAGAGACAGAGAGAGAGAGAGAGAGAGAGAGAGGCAGAGAGACAGAGAGAGAGGAGAGAGGAGAGAGAGAGAGAGAGAGAGACATAGTGAGAAACATCAACGCAGAGACAATGTTGACACCTTCTGATGTGTGGCTCCCTACTATGTTCTTCATTACAAATCCATTCCAGGAGAGCTCAGAAGCAAATAAGTGTTAATGAATGGCGCACACACACACACACACACACACACACACACACACACACACACACACACAAACGTGCACACGAATGCCACCACGTCTCCAGAGCCTGCACCCCAGTCTCTATTGAAGCTTAAATTGAGAATTGAGTTGCATTGAGTCCATCGTCATTTTGTCTCTGAGTGCTAATTAGCAGTTTGTTAATCGAGTCCCATCTCGTGCCCCTGCCCCCCCCCCCCCCCCCTGTGGTGTGCGTGGGATTTTGTCAAAATGCAATGACATTCGTTACGTCGTCAATGATAAATCGAATTATGCAAAGTGGAATGGATCCTTTATGTTGCCAAGGAAACATCGCAGTGATCAAGAGATCGGGCGCGGCGGAGTATTACCGTGAGTTGTGTTTATTTTAAGGACGACCACTTCCAACCAAGACAGCTGGGTGGGGTTTTCGTTTTCAAGGCTGCTCGCTCATAATGCGGAGCAGCCAACGTGGCCGCTGTTCAGCACAGACCTCTAGAAACCTCCGTTTGTGTCATTGTGAAGACGAGGAAACCTACAACCTCTCCCACCCCGTCTCCCGCTCTCTCTCTCTCTACCGCTCTGTCTCTCTCTCTATCTCTACCTCTCATTCTCCCTCTCTCTATATCTCCGTCAACACATGTCACACATACTGTATGTTCCTAGCTCAAGCTCATACCCAACAGGTTCGTCAATCTCAGGAATCCCACCACCCCACCTGCCGACGCTAAGCCACGCCCCCCTCATACCACAGACACGTTGAACTGAACTCATTGTAAGTATTCTGTGACATGAATGTCAAAACATAACAATGTATATTTTATTACATTGATTTATATTTGTATTGCTCCCCTTAATATTTTTTGACACGTTATTTTATCTTATACAGTTTTCTTTTGTTTAGAGTTTTTGTAACTTGTTAATTATAGTTTTCTATTCTATTTCTATTTCTATTTGTATTCTTTCATAACTGCGGTCGGCTGTCGGGCGTTTTGCACGTAAGAATTTCACTCGCTGCTTATACTTAAATGTCACAGCAAGGTGCAGATACAGTATGTCCCCACCATCTCCTCCTCCTCTTCCTCCTCTTCCTCCTCCTCCTCCTCCTCCTCCTCTCCGAGCTCCATTGTGTGTCCCAGCGATCGCACCACCGAGATCTTGTCTTGTTGCCCCGCAGGGATCATCTCCCCTCCCCTACTCCAGCGCCTCTGGTGATGGAGCTGCCTCCTCTGATGCCAGATAGCATCTGTGCTTGTCGAGGGATGGAGGACACAGGAGTCACGTCGTCACACAGGATCAAGTAAGTGTTGTCAGCGCAAGAGGAACCTGCGTGTGTTGCATCGTGGACCGCTTGTATCTCCAAGAATCTGAGCGTGGCGTCGTCATGTTCACCGAAGTATAACTTACTCGTTCTCTATCTCCATATCTATCTCCACCTCGATCTATCTGCATTAGGGTATTGTGTGAACCATATTGCGGGAGTGTGTGTGTTTGGTGGCTGGCTTAAATGGCCTCACCTGGCCCAGTTAGTTTCAAGTGTTTTATTGTCACTTCACAGTTTACACAAGTGTAAGCAGTGAGTGAAATTGTTACGTGCAAAACGCCCGACAGCCGACCGCGGTTATAAAAGAATACAAATAGAAATAGAGTCCGCGGTGGGTGGGGCCTGTGGTGTATTGGCTAATCAGTGCACCACAGGTTAAGTCAGCCACCAGCACACACACTCGGGGAGGGCTAGCATAGTAATTTTCCCGGCACCCTTTTTGCAATAAGCCAGACTTTTCAACACCACTGCTGCCTGTGTCCTTGGAGGAGCCCCGAACAAAGCCACATGAAGTCAAAGCTAAATAAATCATCAGTCAATGATGATTGTGGCATTGTGGCAAGGGACTTTGCTCCAGGTATATAGTGGAACATCCTAACCCCGTCATATGATGGAGTTTGTTGGCGTCATGCAGGGTCACCCGGGCCGCCAACAGTAGCGGGGAGATCTGGGTGCAGGCAACAAGCAACGTTGTTCATTTGCACACAGCTATGACCCACATTGAAATGATACAACGCCGCTTGAAGAGCAGCAATGTTCCCCTTTAAGTGACTGTGAGTTTGACTGCTGCTGCTGCTGCTGCTGCTGTGGCCTGGTTGAGCTTTTTCAGGGGCTGCAGATCATTGGGGCACCCTAGGGTGCTGCTGAGCCCTCTCACTACTTGGCACTGATTCACAGCAGGAAGTGGAGGAAGTGGCCACACCAAACAACGGTGTGTACTCACGTGCGCGCACACACACACACACACACACACACACACACACACACACACACACACACACACACACACACACACACACACACACACACGCGCACAGGCCTTGTCTGGCAAACCGGAAGGTTTGCTGGTCCCTGGCTCCCCTAGCTAAGTGTCGAGGTGTCCCAGAGCAAGACACCCTCTAACCCCGGATGCTCCCGGGCAGCTGGCTGCTTCCTTGCATGGTTGACGCCGCCCGCGGTGCATGTATGAATGTGTGTACGAATGTGTGTACGAATGTGTGTATGAATGTGTGTACGAATGTGTGTATGAATGTGTGTACGAATGTGTGTACGAATGTGTGTACGAATGTGTGTACGAATGTGTGTACGAATGTGTGTACGAATGTGTGTATGAATGTGTGTATGAATGTGTGTACGAATGTGTGTACGAATGTGTGTATGAATGTGTGTACGAATGTGTGTATGAATGTGTGTACGAATGTGTGTCTGAATGTGTGCGATGTGATTCAATAATATTGTCAAACACTTTGGATGAAAGCGCGATATAAACACAATCCATTTAGCGTTAACAATGCAGTACAAACATGCGTTGTGAGGAAGAATCGAGGAAACAAACGTGACACGTTGTGAAGGACAATCAGCGCGGTCTGTTACCCCATTGTTGTCTCTCACTGACTGTGTGTGTGTGTGTAAGTGTGTGTGTGTGTGTGTGTGTGTGTGTGTGTGTGTGTGTGTGTGTGTGTGTGTGTGTGTGTGTGTGTGTGTGTGTGTGTAAAAAACCGTCGGGAACCATAGAGGCTCCAGATGGTGATGGTCCGGAGGTGCCCGCGAGCGCGCGTGTTGCGCCTCGAAAACAGCCCCTCCGGAGGCTGCATACGGAGATGGAGCCCCGCACCCGTGTCCCCTGCTACAGGCTCCGTCCTCCGTCCACCCCCCCCCGGTCTGTTAGTACAAACGGTGTTTAGCGCCGCGGGAATGAAACGAGCGCTAAATTTAGCTCTTCTCCTTCTTCTTCTTCTTCTGCTGCTGCTGCGTACAGGCCCAGCGATCCAGTCCTGACGCCGCCGCTCCCTCCCTCCCCCTCCTCCCTCCCTCCCTCCCCCCTTCCGGCGAGGGGCCTGCCTGCTAACGGTCGAGGCTCCGTTCACCGCGTTACCCGCCGTGCTGCCGTGACATCGCCGACTGTAATTCCTTCTCAATAATTCAGTTCAAATGGAAAAGTAAAGTTCAATGTTGACAGAATAGCACGGCGGACTGCGGCCCACCTATTACTGTACGTCTCGTCGGAACTTAGCAACACGTTCTTTCTTGGAATCTCTTTGTCCGTCCGTGACATTTCATCAAAATAAATATGTAATAAGTAATACGTTGTGACGAACTAATACGTTTCTTTTATTTTGCTTGTGGTGGAATTTCCCAGTGTCCAAGTAAAAGTCATGGCCACTGATCAGACGTCGGGCTGTGAGAAGACAGATATTCAGATATATTCATGACACTCTGTGAATATTTTTAGTCCTTTTTTTCACTTGAATCCCCGAATTCGGTCCTTTGTGTCTGAAGTGATCACGTCTTGTGTCGGAGCTGGTTTTGCCCTTGTGTTACTCATCAAAACATAATTGTCCCTTTTGGCTGCTCAGCTGACAAGCTACCCGAGGTCATTTCCTGAGAGCGTTTTAATTGTCACATTTATTTATCTCCCGTTATGTTTCATCCCCAGTGAAGCACGCTGTGATGTGCGTGCAGATTAACACGGTTTCACTTGTATAAAGCGGAGCAGGAGTTGAAGGATGTACCAAATCAATTTGTCGGTTGATTCACTGCCCGCCGAGGCACGGAAAAATCCCCATGACTCATTAAACGTTACGATGTTTAAAGTCGCGCGGCTCGTCCCGACGCCCAAAACCTAATTTAGGTTGTGTTGGAAGCGGGAGGACATCAGAAGACCCGAAACGTCCTCTATTTCGTGCGGGTGGAAGGCAGCCAGACAGACAGACAGACCTTTTTCTGGCTGCGCGGCAGGCGGGGAGGAGGAAGGGAGAATAATTCTGAAAAGTAATCTCTGTGACAAGGGTGAAGCTCGGGGCACTTTGTCACTGT
>PIJE02002297.1:11417-18917 GCA_002895965.2 Coryphaenoides rupestris
AATTGAGTGGGGCCAACTGACAGGCCTGAGAGAGAGAGAGAGAGAGAGTCATAAAGAGAGAGAGAGAGAGAGTCATAAAGAGAGAGCAAGACAAACGAGCAGGAGGGACAGAGACTAATTTGTTTTATCTCAAGAATGTTGAACCTTCATGAGGTCCTACAGTACGTGATCGTTGCTCAAAAGCCTTGAAAACCAAACACTTGATTTGGAAAGCATAATGTGCACACAGTGTCCTATAGGATCTGCTTCTCCACTGCCAGGGTTGACAGGAAGTGCCTGATTTACTGTACCGCCACAATAAAAGTCAATTAAAGAACGTTTTGTTTTGCTTTTGGGAAACTGGGATTGCTTTGGATAATAAACCATTCTGCTGCAGATGAGGAAACCCAGTGGAAATGACGCAGAGCAAGCGTGAGTAAAGAATTTATCAAAACATGTTTATTTCTTCTCAACAACAACAGTATGTCACAGAAAAATCACAGAGGGTCTTAAGACAGGTCCGGCTCGGGGTTGCTTTGTTTGCTGTTGTTTTTTTGTAGTTTTTATGCATTTCCTTTCAAAACAGTAGAAGTGCAAAATAAATAAAAACACTTGGAGAGGAGAACACGTCGTTCAAATAATCAACATGAGGACCAGACGCAGAACAAAACAGATAGATTGGTGTCTCATTGTTAGACCTTCGCAGAAGTGTTGAGAGTTACAGCTATTGTTCAAGTTCATCATAAAACACAGGATGCCTCACCGTGACAACCATGACAAGAACCACGAAATAAAAGATTTTCAAAAGATCTGCAAGTAACCTCTTCGAGGCATCATAACCAGTACATAGACATCGTTCCGATAACGTTAACCAGTAGAACGTACCGGGGTATACACTTCTAAGCACCATTTCATCGGTTGAAGTGATTTTCATACAGAAATACGAGGTTTCACAAGGAATGTGGGGAAAGCGGGGGTCCACTACCCACAATTCATGACAGTTGTATTTTTAATTTTTTACCGTGTAGCCCCATATTCAATGAAGTACCATTGCAATAAATATATTTACGAAAAACAACCATATACAGTATAAATAAAGTCACAATCTACAATTCTTCCTTTCATTTTCTTTGTAGTCCGAAAAGATCGGATTGGGAACATAAAGAGGTATAAAATGGCGATTTTTTTTTTTAAATACGTTTGAAAGCAGAATGAGAAACGCTGCTGACTTAAGTTGTGTTACAGTGATGGTAGCACAAATTCTTCACACAGATCAAATATCTAACCATTTCTAAAGCAGATTTGGGATTAAAAACAAAACAAGAAAAGTCAACTAAACAGAAAAATATATACATTGATTGTTGGCAAAATTTTGAAAAATTGCTACTTTGATTATTTTCCAAAGAGATGTTTCCAAGCATCTTGGGAACATCTCTGAGAAGTCGCCAATGTTGAACTTCTCTGACAAAAAATTCTAGCAACATATTATTTGATCAATGTTTTAATCAACGAACCAACATGAAAAATAAAGTTCCAAAAACTCAACATGCAGGCATGTTGAAACGTCTGTTGCTATTGCCTTGTTTGGAAAACCATTGAAATTGAGCAAAACGTATATAAATGAATTGTAATGTATTTCAATGTTTAAGGTTATTATTTGCGATTAAAAATAAAGAAATCGTAGAGGCGCATCAGGGAATGTAACATAGAGCAGCCACATCTGTCAATGGGCTTGTAAAAGTCTTCTACCAGGGCTAGCCCTTATCTGGGAGGGCTACGCTAGCTAAGTAGCAGTACTCTCTCTACAAAGCCCAAATACAACAGGACTGGTCTTCACTTGATTGTAGGTATTGCAGTCAGACTAATGATTTATGACCTCTCACTCTTGAAATTCTGCTTCAAATGATTGCGCGTCCCTTTGGCAATCTGAGAGTGTGTCAACCAACCCCAGTCCAGATGATCCCCCGGCAAACCTCTACTCACCAACTATGTACAATATACAGTCACGATTTACAACGCTCCCGCTTCATCTACCGGGGAGGAAATAGAAACGAGAGGTAAAAAACACAAACAAACTATGGATGGCGTTCCCATTGAAAAAACTAAAAACGTTGAACGTTGTATGGTCAGCACCACATCGTACACAACTGAGCAGGACTTGAATGGAAAACAAAGACATCTTAATTCACCACAAGTCGGGCTACGCCAGGTTTCCAACGAAGAACAAAACCATATTAGTCCTCTAGTAAACCCGTATTTCAGAGAAACGTTTTTTCTTTTCATAATCATTTTTTTTCTTTCATACTTACTACATAAAACACTAGATCTGTGTCGTATCGTCAAATTGTCTCCGTTTTTTTAAAATACAGTTCACAAGGCCAATGTGGTGCACCTCTAGGCTGGTGGAACGTTTTAAATACTTCAAAATCCTTATCAGAGTATACGAGATCGGAATAGCACCTCGGATTGTACACAGAACGAGGAAATACAAATGTCGGAGTTTTTACCTGAATACCAAAAAACAGAAACCGATTGGTTCAAATGCCAGTGTGAAAAAGATCTCCCCTGCTGGTACCAGAGTGTCACAGCACATTCATGGACATATAGAATAACTAGATTGGTGTGTGTGTGTGTGTGTGTGTGTAAAAAAAATCTACAGGATTTGCATAAAAGTACCTGAATTAACATAGAAAATCGGCTACTTGACGCTTCTGTATCACAGCGGAGTCCGTTGAACATGTAAGACCTGATTCCCAGTGCTGGGGGGGGTGAGCCCCGCCATTTTTATTGGTCTGCATTTGATATGCTTGAGTTTGAACCAGTCTAGTCATTCTATGTAAAAACACACGTCCAATCAACAGCTGGTATGGGGAAGACAGTGAGCTAAAGACGTTGATGGCTGGAAGCGTGTCCATACCTTGTTGTGTGATGTAAACAATATCGAGTAAACATGATTGGCTGTTCTGAAAAAAGAGTGTTTGTAGAAACAGGTTGCCTTGACGACGACGACGGCTTGTGCTGCGGCCCCTTTAAGAGTTTTGGTTATGGCTGATCGACGGCATGATGTACGCGCCCTTACTTGGAGAGGGGGGGCGGAGCCTAGAGAGAGAGAGAGAGAGTGAGAGGGAGAGAGAGGGGAGAGAGAGGGGTCAAGAGAGAGAAGGGGGAGACGTAGACAGGGAGAGAAGAGAGAGAGAATGAGAGAAGAGAGAGAGACAAATGACAGACAACGACAGACAATTCCAGTTTCCTGTTGGGTTCCAGGACATTTTAGCTTGTCGTCCCACCGGCTATGGTTTAGTTTATCAGTGCTGGCTGGGTTTATGTGTGTGTACGTTTTTGACTTGAGTTTTTTTTGCTCCCTTCCAATCGCTGGTCAGCTTTATCACGTTTGCTCTGGTTCAGCCGGTCTGGTTGCTTCCACTTTTGTCTAGACCCCGCCCCCAGGAACATGATTGGTTGACACTAATTTGAAGTGAAAGAAAGTTAAACGCCCCATTCACACAGATTTGAGCTTGTCTGTCACCAGACTTTAGATTAGATCACCTTTGAGGGTGAAAGATACTGATCAGAGCGCAGGTGACCCTTCGGGGGTGAGAGACGCTGACCCGGGTGCAGGTGACCCTTCAGGGGTGAGAGACACTGACCCGGGTGCAGGTGACCCTTCGGGGGTGAGAGACGCTGACCCGGGTGCAGGTGACCCTTCGGGGGTGAGAGACGCTGACCCGGGTGCAGGTGACCCTTCGGGGGTGAGAGACGCTGACCCGGGTGCAGGTGACCCTTCGGGGGTGAGAGACGCTGACCCGGGTGCAGGTGACCCTTCGGGGGTGAGAGACGCTGACCCGGGTGCAGGTGACCCTTCGGGGGTGAGAGACGCTGACCCGGGTGCAGGTGACCCTTCGGGGGTGAGAGACGCTGACCCGGGTGCAGGTGACCCTTCGGGGGTGAGAGACGCTGACCCGGGTGCAGGTGACCCTTCGGGGGTGAGAGACGCTGACCCGGGTGCAGGTGACCCTTCGGGGGTGAGAGACGCTGACCCGGGTGCAGGTGACCCTTCGGGGGTGAGAGACGCTGACCCGGGTGCAGGTGACCCTTCGGGGGTGAGAGACGCTGACCCGGGTGCAGGTGACCCTTCGGGGGTGAGAGACGCTGACCCGGGTGCAGGTGACCCTTCGGGGGTGAGAGACACTGACCCGGGTGCAGGTGACCCTTCGGGGGTGAGAGACGCTGACCCGGGTGCAGGTGACCCTTCAGGGGTGAGAGACACTGACCCGGGTGCAGGTGACCCTTCGGGGGTGAGAGACGCTGACCCGGGTGCAGGTGACCCTTCGGGGGTGAGAGACGCTGACCCGGGTGCAGGTGACCCTTCGGGGGTGAGAGACGCTGACCCGGGTGCAGGTGACCCTTCGGGGGTGAGAGACGCTGACCCGGGTGCAGGTGACCCTTCGGGGGTGAGAGACGCTGACCCGGGTGCAGGTGACCCTTCGGGGGTGAGAGACGCTGACCCGGGTGCAGGTGACCCTTCGGGGGTGAGAGACGCTGACCCGGGTGCAGGTGACCCTTCGGGGGTGAGAGACACTGACCCGGGTGCAGGTGACCCTTCGGGGGTGAGAGACACTGACCCGGGTGCAGGTGACCCTTCGGGGGTGAGAGACGCTGACTCGGGTGCAGGTGACCCCTTCGGGGGTGAGAGACCGCTGACCCGGGTGCAGGTGACCCTTCAGGGGTGAGAGACACTGACCCGGGTGCAGGTGACCCTTCGGGGCTGAGCGATACTGACCAGGGTGAAAGGTGTCATAGGTCTTCATCAGCTCCTCCATGCGGTACTGCTCCAGCACCACCACGCCGGCCAGCGAGGGGCTCTTGGCGCGAGCGCAGTCCTCACAGTGAACCACGTAGCTCTTCCTGCTGCTGTTCTCACTGGTCACCAGGAGCAGGTCAAACACCTCCACCTGCAAGCAACACACGTCCCTTCAAACACATCCACTTGGAAATCAACACATCCCTTCAAACTGCTCCACCTGCAAGGCAACACATCCCCGTCAAACACCTCCACCTGCAAGGCACACAAACTCTTTGTGTGGAGAGAGTTGGAGTTGGTGCAGATGGGGAACAACAACGAGAGAGAGAGAGAGAGAGAGAGAGAGAGCAAAAAGGGGGCGAGAGCGCGCCGACAGGTTCCTGGTACGTACGTCACACTCGTTGCAGTAGTAGGCCGGCTCGTCCTTGACGCGCGCCTGGTGGGAGATGTTCTTGCCCGCCTCCAGCAACTGGTCTCTCAGGACCTGGATGTGTTTCATGGACTGCAGCAGGCAGTGTCTGGAGAGGGAGGGCACGGCGCGTGTTAGGACACTTAGGGGAGTGTGCATGGATGCGTACACACACACACACGCACACACACAGACACACAAAAAACACACACACACACACACACACACACACACACACATATAAACAGGCATGCACAAGAGGCAGACACACAGACAGAGACACACTCACACACACACACACGCATAAATACATACGTATTACACACTGACAAGACTGACATGCATATCTGCACACACACACACACACACACACACACACACACACACACACACACACAACCCCTACACACAGACACAGACACACACACACACTCACTTGATCATCTTATAGGTGTCGGGGTCGGAGACCTTGACGGTGCGCGCTACGTTCCAGGACACGTGGATCATGGGGACGATGGACTTCACCTTCTTCACCTCGTTCCACTCAAACCGCTCCAGAGCCAGCTGGTACTGGTAGGCTACACACACACACACACACACACACACACACACACACACACACACATTACGCCTTTTAAATGACATCTTAAAACCTTTGGGTTTAGCTTTCTCACTAATCACATGATGTGTCACTTTCTCTCAAACATACCGGCATTCTGGTTGATTGGGCCTTTAGACCCATTTATTATTTATTGTTTTATTGTTATTTGTGCTGTTTTGCACAAACACAGCTGAAATGTCCCTATATCCAACTATAATGTAACTATTGTGCACTTCCATGAATTAAAATCAATAATGCATGAATAAAAGTGACTAAATCCTGTTTTGTAAATGAAATGAAATGTCATTTACTGTTGTAGCTACTCCAATTCTAACTGTATGTTTTCCTTCTAATTGTCCCGGGCCACTTTGTAAGTCTCTTTGGATGAGGGTGTCCGCTGAATGAATATGAATAAAGTTGTGTCTTGTTGTTACCGTTGAGCGGCCCCACGTTCCAGGCGATGTTGTTGCACCAGCCCACCGCCTGCACCCAGTGGACGGTGCCGGCGTTGATCCACACCAGGTCCCCGGGCCGCTGGATGAAGCGGTACACCGGGATGTTGGAGCTGTACAGATCCTCCAGCACCGGCCACCAGGACCCCGTCAGGTAGTCCACGCCGTGCCTGCGCACAACCACACGCAAAACAATAACGTGTGGACGGCGTCATTCCGCAACCCGATTAAATAATGTGTGAATTAATACCCTAGTTAACATGGACACCATTAGTAAATGATTACTAGATCATTTGTTAATGCTTAATACTGCATCAGCTAATGTTTATTAATGGTGAAATAATGTACCCTTTTTGACGAGTGTTACCAATGGGCAAATAAAATAATCATTCCATTAGTTTTTTATAGCACAAATATCTTGGATCGAACCCAGAACCTTCCGTCTGGCAGTGGAACCCTGTGCCCCACTGTTGCTATGACTACTATAAGAATATTGTGTGTGTGTGTGTGTATTGTGAATTATGACGCGTGTGCATATATTGTGTATTATTACATTGTGTGTGTATTGTGTATGGCGTAGTGTGTGCACACTCTGTCTTACGAGTGTGTTGTGTCATACATGTGTGTATTAGCACAGCATGTGTGTGTGTGTATTGTGTATTATGACTACAGTGTGTGTACACTGTCATGTCGTTGTGTGTGTGGTGTGGTGTGGTTTGTGCAAGTGTATTATGTAGTATGATGACACTGTGTCATAAGAGCATGAGTGTGTGTGTCGTGCAAGTGTATTATGACAGTGTGTGTGTGCATTATGATGACAATATGTGTATACTGTGTCATATGAGTATGTGTGTTGTGCGAGTGTATTATGGACAGGCGTGTGGTGTGTGTGTATTGGTGTTCATGGCAACACTGTGTGTATCTATACTGTGTATTATGACACTGTGTGTGTGTAGTGTGTGTGTGTGTGTGGTGTGTGTGTGTGTGTTGTGTTGTGTGTGGTGTGTGCGTGTGCGTGCGTGTGCGTGTGTTGTCTCACTCACTTTCACAGAAGCTGTTGATGGAATGCAGTAGTTCTCGTGCACGGCGAACCACTCGCAGTCTCCCGGGCCCGATGGGTTGATGTTGACCGAGCAGAAGTTGTTGTTCTCCTGGTGACTGGATGTGACCCCGCACAACGCCGGCGTAACATCACGTGCATTTGCAATCCATGCACGTATTTACTCATTTAGCACTAGACTAAATTTCAGGCATTTCA
>PIJE02002297.1:23917-36417 GCA_002895965.2 Coryphaenoides rupestris
TGGTGGTAATATTGAGAAGACATGCCGTGTCTATATAAAATAAGTGTGTCTATTCCCGGGAGGACTTGTGTAAAATGTGTTTTTCCAACGACTCGTCAGCGTTAAAATTCGGCGCCGATGCTAAAGAAATGGCAGCCAGAGCCGTTCAACGGTAATCTCACCAGAATCAACTCGCTGGAGTGCGCGGATTCAAAGGTCTTCTGAACCCAGGCTATGCAATTCTGCAATTTTTGGGTAATTTTTTGGTAATATTGAATGTGATTAATGTAATGTTGTTTACCAATTGTCCTATCAAGGGTATCATTCAATTATTGAAACTTAATATGTGCACCATAGTGGCGTGGTGGTGAAGTGCAGCCATGCTGTCATTCACGAGAAAACATGGGGTTTAGTTTTTGCTTAATTTTGGAAAACACTTCCCACAAGAATGGTTCTGGGTTCGGACCCCATGTCCCCGAGCAAGACGCCCTCACCCCCTTTTCCTCTGCATACGTCCCCCGGAAGGACTTGAGTCAAAGCTGACCACGAACTCACTTGCAGGCCCTGACCACCTCACTGGCGGTGTTGCGGATGCTGATCTTGGACATGGGGATGCGGCGCTCCTCCAGCTCCGACGTGATGAACGTGTCCACGCCCCTCTTCTTCACCTTGATCAGGTGGATCTTCAGCTCCTTGAACAGGCCCATGGACAGAGCCTTCATCTTGTAGGCGTCCACGCGGCCCCCCGGCGAACACGGGGGCAGTGCCGTCGGCGCGGCGGACGGGTCGGACGCGGCGGAGCCGGAGGCGACGGCGTCCGGGCTATGAGTCGAGGACGCCATCTTTTCCACCGGCTGTGTCATCTGGTCCGAGGTTCCCTGGTCCCTGGTGTGCTCCTCCGTTATCTGGACGGAGCTGTTGTGTTTTTCCTGAGAGGGCCCCTGCAGCGGGGGTGAAGCAGGTGCTGTTTTCCGGTCACTCCGATTTCCAATTGCGCCGTCTCCCGCCGTTTCCTGGAGCGCATCTACAGCTTCCTGTTTGCTGATGACATCGCTCCTCCTGACCTTCACCCCTCCGCCGCCAACCCGCCGGTCATCCCCCGCTATCTGTTTCCTCTTCCTGTCCGGCCGGCTGTGCGCCGCTCCGTCTCTGCTTCCTGTGTCCACCTTGGCAGGAACAGTAAGTAGGTCGGCGGTCAGGCAGGATGCGTGTGTTGTGGTGCTGTTGGTGCTGGTGGTGGTGCTGCTGCTGGTGGTGGTGGTGGTGGTGGTGGTCAGCCTCAGTTCAGCACTGAGCGCCCTGGCTCCACCCGAAGACGCGGTCTCCCCAGGAGGTCGCCGGCAATGTCTCTACCGCCGTTCTTTCACAGCGATCTCAAGAACGTTGCGTTTCTGCGACACGCTCTCCGTGGTGGGTTTCTCCCGTTGTCTGGCGTCTCTGACGGGGCGGGGAATGTGAGGAGGGAACATCCGAGGTAGCGAGGCCCTGTGATTGGTCTGCGCGGGTTCCCGGTGCTTTGGATGATGAGGTAAGGAGTCCCGTTGATCCATACAGTGGATCTGCGGCCCCAGAGCCAGAGATGAAGAGCTCTTCACAGGTCCCAGGGTCGACGCCGGGACCCGACCAAAAGGACCGCCCCGACACATGACGCTCTGCCCACCCAGGAATGTGGCGAGACTCTTGAAGACGTCGTCCAGCCCGTTCTGATGAGCATGGAGCCGGCGGAGGAGGGAGTCAGATGCATCCGTCTCGTCGTCCTTCTCTCCATCTTTACCTCTGTCTTTGTCTCCGTCTTCCTCCTCTCCATATTTTTGTCCATCTACCTGCTTACCCTTCTTCCCAACTCCCTCTTCCTCTGCAACTCCAATTCCGGGAATCTGAGGCTTGACCCCATCCATGTTGCCTTGACAACCCTCATCATCATCATCATCATCATCATCATCACTGTCACCGGTGGCCACCGCTGCCCTCTTCCTCCTCCACCCGAGGCCATCCTCACACTCCTCCTCGGCGTCCCCATGGGAAACTGCGCAGCTGTGGGTGGGGCTTGTCTGGAGTATGGGTCTGATCAGCACCCCCTGCTCCAGGTCATCTTCATCCTCCCCCAGCGAGGACACCGGAGAGCCCTGCCAGCTGAGCACCGGGGGGCTGGTGGCCGGGCTCTGCCCCAGCTCCAACACGACCCCTAGCCCGGCGGCGGGCTGCAGGTCCGGGGCTTTCAGCACGCCGGAGCGCCTCTGGGCTGGTGGTTTGGCCTGGAGGAGCCCCTCTGTGCCGCCGGTACTCGAAGGTGCTGGGGGTCGGTCCGGGAGGGCGGAGAGGGGATTAGCTTCTCGTCTGCCTTGCGATGGGAGGGAGGGCTTGGCGGTGATGGTAGCGGTCTTCCTAGGGGCTGTGTTTGTCGGGGCAGGATTGGTGGGAGGTTTGTCTTCCAAGAGTTTCGAACAGGAGAGGCGCGGGAAGGGAGGAGAGATTCCTACAGTGGAGACGGTGGTATAAGAGTTTGCCATGTGGTCGACTGGCAGCTTGCATTGGGATGACTTCTGTGCTCTTCTGGGTCTTTCTCTGTGTTTTAGCTTGGACGGGACGGTCTGTGTCTGTGGTGGCCGATCTTTCTTGGACAGGACTTTGAGCCGCCTTAACGGAGGATCTGCTGCTGCTGGCGGCGGCGGTGACGATGAACCCATCTTTAATCCGTTCTCCATGGATTCGGTCGAACCCGACGGGTCTTTCAAACGCTTGCTTTTGTCCCGCCTCTTTTTCCTCTCGTGTCGGACTTTTGAGTCTTCCCTCCTAGAAGAGAGGCATTTCAACCGTCTGATCTTCTTCTCCTTCACCTCCTCCCTACTCCTCCCCTCGCTCGCTCTGCACTCCGTCGTCGTCCTCTCCTCCTTCTTCTTCAGTCTCTCCTTCAGTCTACTCAGTTTGTCTGGTTTCCGCTGCTCGCGTCGCTTCCGCTTGGTCTCCGGGAACTTCAAGACTCTGGGCTTCTTGTGGACGGCCTTCTGAGGACCGCGCGGCGGTGAGGAAGTCTTCTTACATTTGACCTCTGACCTCTCGGCGCATACCTTGGATCCAGAAGAAGAGGCCGCGGGACAGGCCGTGTACGAAGGACCGGAGACTAAGATGTCTGACGTGGGGACTCTCGGGGCGGGCGTCGGTTGTTTTCTAGATGGGGCCGTGGAGGCGGGACCTGGGCCGTCTCTTCTCGAACCGGCCCTGGGACGAGGGATGGGAGTGGGAGACCCGGAGGGGTTGAGGGCAGCGGGAGGTCGTCCGTCTCTGGAGGAACAGTGGAGGGAGGGAGGAGGGGAAAGGTCTGTAGCGGAGCTCTCCGTGGAGCCAGGGTTTCTGGACTTGCACCTTACAGTTGTGTGTATGTCGTCTTCCTGCGTCGCAATGGGAACAAGTATTACAGTTTAGAACACATAATGGCCAACAGCAAAAAGAAGAAAATGTCCAGCATTACATAATGTATTTACTATAAAATTGAGTGAGGGTAAGGATAAGGGTTAACTAGGGGCAATAGGGCCAAAATCGCCTATCCCCATTTAATATCTCGATAAAATCATGATATCACATGTTTTCTGGTAATTAGTCTCTATAAAATAACCAAATTGTAATTGTATTTATTTATCTAAATAGTATAAACCAGCAAAAAATACTTTTCTCCCCAAAAGACAGTTTGATAGATATGAATGATTTTTGTAATTGTATAGCTCACTGTGCTTTGCTTGTATCCATGGCCCCTGGGGTCCACCCAGTACGCCCGCGGAGAGGGGCTGTGCGGTGCGGTCTGGAGCTGGCCGGTGTGCCTGGGGTGGAGGAGGAGGTGGTGGTGGTGGTGGTGGTGGTTGTTGGGAGAGTGGGGACGATGGTGGTGACCGTAAGGCACGCGCGTGTGTTCTGCTGGTGTGTAGGACGAAGGTTTGTTGTGGTCGCCCTTCGCTCTGCTGCTGCTGCTGCTGCTGCCGCCGTGGTGCGTTGTCCTGCCAACACCACCTCCACTGCTGGTGCCGCCACCGCCGCCGCCGCCGCCACCGGGCGTGGAGGCGGGCCGGTGGTGGCCGTGGCGAGGGGTGGGGGGGGAGCGCCGCTGGGTCTGACCTGATGGTTTGCTGTCGTGGAGGCCGGCACCTCCGTATCGCAGCTGAGAGGTGTCCTGAAATAACCCGGGAGGATTGTTTAGAGATTGAGCCATCGTCACGGACATCGTCGGCTTCTGGTCAAACACGGTCACATATTTTGTGTATCAGTGCACCTAATCAATCGAAACACATTTCGGAACAATCGTTCGAAATCCATCACAATCATCGCCATCAACAGATTAAACAATGCTCTTATTCAGAGCATTCACCAAACCTAGCTCACCTGATCAAAAGGGGGCCATGACTGGAGGCAGGATATTCTAGCGGCAAACCAATAAGGTTCAAAGCCCCAAAGTCCTCAGTCTACCTGAAGGCCTCCTTGAGCTAGATGCCACTCACACCCTACCTGCTCCTTAATGACGTGCATCTAAATGGCATCTAAATCAATTCACCGTGAGTGAGCCACTTTGGATAAAAGCATCTGCTACATGACTAAATAGAAATAGTGAAATAGCAATGATTCGGAACGATCCTTCAAATCCTGAAAGGTGCTGCTGAAGGTAAGATGTAAGAGCCGTAATTTTAGTGTAATTTGTTAGAAATGCCGCAGCCATTTGTCAGCTATTAGCGGGTGAAATGCTCTGTGAAATATCTGCTCTGGTAGACTGCGCGCCCGATCTCTGGTCATTTACGGCCAATCAGGGCATCTCTTCTCTGACGGGTTTCAGGGGGAATCCATCCTGCCTGTCAGTCACAGGTTTCAACCATCTTCAACGACGCTGCCATATTGGCGAGGGCAAGACAAGCCTGTAAACACATATTGGAGATGTGGTTTATCTGGATAAAAAGTACTATAATGATAATATAATGATTATATATATATATATATGACCTATATATATATATATATATAGATAATATATCATTATATATTATATAACATTTTCTTTACTCCATGTAGACCATAAACCCCTACATGTAAAAATGACTCACTGAAATCAATTAACAAATGTAAACATTATAATGCTTTTCATCCAGAGAGACACACCCAGTATATTTATATTTGTTTACAGGCCGGTCCTGGCCTCTCCAACATGGCAGTGACATTGAGGTAGCACAGCAGGTCAACGTGGCGTCTACTGTACGTACGGCTACGGCTGCAACACTTCTCAATGGTGGAGGGGTAGAAAACGGACGGGACATTTTGGGTGGTTGTTTATTTTCCACGTTCAGAGTGACAGGCGTGACCGTGTGTGTGTGTGTGTGACGTTATTAAAACCCAGTGGACCTGTTGCAGTGGTGGTGGCGACGGCGTCCGGGGGTCTAGGCGATGGCGAGGGCTGTCTCTGTCGCTCAGCTGCCTCCACTTGTCATGGTGACGGGGCGGAGGAGACGGCCCGTCTGGCGGTGATGACGAATGTTTGGACCCAGTGAACGACGTCTAGACCAACAGAGAGAGAGAGAGAGGTGGTACAGTTGTAGGCGTGTGTGTGTGTGTGTGTGTTGATCTCTACCATAGGGTGGTGCTGTTGAGCAGTTCTATATGAAGTTTGAAATTGACTTTTTGAAATAGATTTTTTTTTTTAAACCTTTGTGTTCTGAGTTTGATCCTCAATGTCAGCAGTGTACCTGTAGTAGGCATCCAAACGCAAGATACCCTAAATCTTAGTTTCTGCAATATGGAATATCAACTGGAGTTTATCTGGAGTAGCAGTTATGTTAATAATAATAATAATAATAATAATAATTGTATGCAAATTGCTCTTGAATCATCATAGGACAGTTGCTTCATTTCATATTCTGTTATGCTCAGTTTCTGTTTGTGTTTTTGTTTGTCTGTAACCTTAAATACCTGAAAAAGACACTCAGCTGCTCAACTCAATTCAACTCCAGCAAAAAACTCAAACCACAGCAGCTAACAACAACCGCGAACAACAGCCGCGAACAACGCCTGCTAACAGTGGCCGCTAACAACAGCAGCTAACGACAACCCCACCTGCTCAGGACCGTCGCTGCGTCTCCTCTTGGCCGGGCAGTCGTCGCGGGAGGCCGGCGGCGCGTGGTGCTGGGCGAGCTGGTCTCGGGTGTGTGTGTGTGTGCATGTGTCAGACAGAGGCAAAAATGAGAGAGAGACAGAGAGAACTAGAGAGAGAGAGAGAGAGAGAGAGAGAGAGAGAGAGAGAGAGAGAGAGAGAGAGAGAGAGAGACACAGTCTTACCTTGCTGATGATAACTTATTGGACCTGGGGGTTCATAAACTAGACAACAGTCCTGGTTCCTAATCCATCATCCATCTGCTCCTTCAAATCGACATCCTCACTCCCGCACACACACACACACACACACACACACACACACACACACACAGCACACACACACACACACACACACACACACACACACACACACACACACACACACACACACACATACACACACAACACACACACACACACACACAACAAAGGTAACAGGGGAGTTAGGAAGTGCCCCAGTCACATGGTCCACATCTGGATACAACAGAGACGCTCCTATATTGTTTCACCATAGAAAACCAGACACGATGGTTCATTATCTATTGCCGTTCATCGTCTATTGTGTCGCACAACCTTTCACGTTCACACCTGGATTCATGTTAGGAGTGGAAGAAGAGAATGGAGGAAGGAGAGAAAGAAAGGTAAGTCAGTATGTCATGCAGTCTATTCTCCCGGGTCAGCAAACTGTTAAAAAAACATAAACACACGACAAGCGTTGGTCTCGCCTTCCTCCGCCTCCTCCTCCTCCTCCTCCCCTTTATAGTAGTAATGGCTCAGCCTGCTCCTCCCCCCGCCCCTCCATCTGCAAGCGGTGTCCCTGTATCCGTAGCAACCAATCATATCATTTACTCCAGAGCTGGAGGAGCTGGGAGCCAGGCCTCTGTATAAGGAGGGGAGTGGTAGTGTGTGTGTGTGTGTGTGTGTGTGTGTGTGTGTGTGTGTGTGTGTACGTGTGTGTGTGTGTGTGTGTGTGTGTGTGTGTAGAGCGTGGGCAAGCCCGTATCCGATTGCATCTATACTACGCTGTATAAAGGTGATTCAACAAATTGTGTGTGGGTGTGTGTGCCTGTATGTGTGTCTAGGTGTGTGTGTGTGTGTGTGTGTGTGTGTGTGTGTGCGTGCGCGTGTGTGTGTGCAAGCCCGTATCCAATTGCATCTATACTACGCTGTATAAAGGTGATTCTACAAATTGTTGCCATGTGGTTTCGCTGGTCCTCCTCCATTGACTGCAGGCCAGAGCTGGGACACCAGGACAGTGGATGTGTAGACCTGGGGTTCAGACCTGGGGTTCACTAGCAGATAGCAGCGTGCTCTAGTTACCTCCCTGCCGGTGAGCTACCTCCTGAACCATCACAACCGGAGGGGAAAGGTCTGTCTGTCACATTCTGGAACAATCCCACATTCTGTCTGGAGCTCCCCTGCTGGCTTCCAAACACACTCGGCCCCTGCAGGTGTGTGTGTGAGAGAGAGAGAGAGAGTGAGCGAGAGAGAGAACAAGAGAGCAAGCGAGGGAGAGTGAGAGAAAGTCTGTGTGGATAAGAGAGGGAGTATGTTTATGTGTGTAGTTTTGTGTATGTATCTGCATGCGTGTTTGCATAAATCTGTGTTTGTGTATCTTTCTATGTCCCCGAGCAAAACGCCCTCACCCCCTTTTCCTCTGCATACGTCCCCCGGAAGGACTTGAGTCAAAGCTGACCACGAACTCACTTGCAGGCCCTGACCACCTCACTGGCGGTGTTGCGGATGCTGATCTTGGACATGGGGATGCGGCGCTCCTCCAGCTCCGACGTGATGAACGTGTCCACGCCCCTCTTCTTCACCTTGATCAGGTGGATCTTCAGCTCCTTGAACAGGCCCATGGACAGAGCCTTCATCTTGTAGGCGTCCACGCGGCCCCCCGGCGAACACGGGGGCAGTGCCGTCGGCGCGGCGGACGGGTCGGACGCGGCGGAGCCGGAGGCGACGGCGTCCGGGCTATGAGTCGAGGACGCCATCTTTTCCACCGGCTGTGTCATCTGGTCCGAGGTTCCCTGGTCCCTGGTGTGCTCCTCCGTTATCTGGACGGAGCTGTTGTGTTTTTCCTGAGAGGGCCCCTGCAGCGGGGGTGAAGCAGGTGCTGTTTTCCGGTCACTCCGATTTCCAATTGCGCCGTCTCCCGCCGTTTCCTGGAGCGCATCTACAGCTTCCTGTTTGCTGATGACATCGCTCCTCCTGACCTTCACCCCTCCGCCGCCAACCCGCCGGTCATCCCCCGCTATCTGTTTCCTCTTCCTGTCCGGCCGGCTGTGCGCCGCTCCGTCTCTGCTTCCTGTGTCCACCTTGGCAGGAACAGTAAGTAGGTCGGCGGTCAGGCAGGATGCGTGTGTTGTGGTGCTGTTGGTGCTGGTGGTGGTGCTGCTGCTGGTGGTGGTGGTGGTGGTGGTGGTCAGCCTCAGTTCAGCACTGAGCGCCCTGGCTCCACCCGAAGACCCGGGTCTCCCCAGGAGGTCGCCGGCAATGTCTCTACCGCCGTCTTTCACAGCGATCTCAAGAACATTGCGTTTCTGCGACACGCTCTCCGTGGTGGGTTTCTCCCGTTGTCTGGCGTCTCTGACGGGGCGGGAATGTGAGGAGGGAACATCCGAGGTAGCGAGGCCCTGTGATTGGTCTGCGCGGGTTCCCGGTGCTTTGGGATGATGAGGTAAGGAGTCCTGTTGATCCATACAGTGGATCTGCGGCCCCAGAGCCAGAGATGAAGAGCTCTTCACAGGTCCCAGGGTCGATGCCGGGACCCGACCGAAAGGACCGCCCCGACACATGACGCTCTGCCCACCCAGGAATGTGGCGAGACTCTTGAAGACGTCGTCCAGCCCGTTCTGATGAGCATGGAGCCGGCGGAGGAGGGAGTCAGATGCATCCGTCTCGTCGTCCTTCTCTCCATCTTTACCTCCGTCTTTGTCTCCGTCTTCCTCCTCTCCATATTTTTGTCCATCTACCTGCTTACCCTTCTTCCCAACTCCCTCTTCCTCTGCAACTCCAATTCCGGTAATCTGAGGCTTGACCCCATCCATGTTGCCTTGACAACCCTCATCATCATCATCATCATCATCATCATCACTGTCGCCGGTGGCCACCGCTGCCCTCTTCCTCCTCCACCCGAGGCCATCCTCACACTCCTCCTCGGCGTCCCCATGGGAAACTGCGCAGCTGTGGGTGGGGCTTGTCTGGAGTATGGGTCTGATCAGCACCCCCTGCTCCAGGTCGTCTTCATCCTCCCCCAGCGAGGACACCGGAGAGCCCTGCCAGCTGAGCACCGGGGGGCTGGTGGCCGGGCTCTGCCCCAGCTCCAACACGACCCCTAGCCCAGCGGCGGGCTGCAGGTCTGGGGCTTTCAGCACGCCGGAGCACCTCTGGGCTGGTGGTTTGGCCTGGAGGAGCCCCTCTGTGCGGCCGGTACTCGAAGGTGCTGGGGGTCGGTCCGGGAGGGCGGAGAGGGGGTTAGCTTCTCGTCTGCCTTGCGATGGGAGGGAGGGCTTGGCGGTGATGGTCGCGGTCTTCTTAGGGGCTGTGTTTGTCGGGGCAGGATTGGTGGGAGGTGGGAGTTTCGAACAGGAGAGGCGCGGGAAGGGAGGAGAGATTCCTACAGTGGAGACGGCGGTATAAGAGTTTGCCGTGTGGTCGACTGGCAGCTTGCATCGGGATGACTTCTGTGCTCTTCTGGGTCTTTCTCTGTGTTTTAGCTTGGACGGGAAGGTTTGTGTCTGTGGTGGCCGATCTTTCTTGGACAGGACTTTGAGCCGCCTTAACGGAGGATCTGCTGCTGCTGGCGGCGGCGGTGACGATGAACCCATCTTTAATCCGTTCTCCATGGATTCGGTCGAACCCGGCGGGTCTTTCAAACGCTTGCTTTTGTCCCGCCTCTTTTTCCTCTCGTGTCGGACTTTTGAGTCTTCCCTCCGAGAAGAGAGGCATTTCAACCGTCTGATCTTCTTCTCCTTCACCTCCTCCCTACTCCTCCCCTCGCTCGCTCTGCACTCCGTCGTCGTCCTCTCCTCCTTCTTCTTCAGTCTCTCCTTCAGTCTACTCAGTTTGTCTGGTTTCCGCTGCTCGCGTCGCTTCCGCTTGGTCTCCGGGAACTTCAAGACTCTGGGCTTCTTGTGGACGGCCTTCTGAGGACCGCGCGGCGGTGAGGAAGTCTTCTTACATTTGACCTCTGACCTCTCGGCGCATACCTTGGATCCAGAAGAAGAGGCCGCGGGACAGGCCGTGTACGAAGGACCGGAGACTAAGATGTCTGACGTGGGGACTCTCGGGGCGGGCGTCGGTTGTTTTCTAGATGGGGCCGTGGAGGCGGGACCTGGGCCGTCTCTTCTCGAACCGGCCCTGGGACGAGGGATGGGAGTGGGAGACCCGGAGGGGTTGAGGGCAGCGGGAGGTCGTCCGTCTCTGGAGGAACAGTGGAGGGAGGGAGGAGGGGAAAGGTCTGTAGCGGAGCTCTCCGTGGAGCCAGGGTTTCTGGACTTGCACCTTACAGTTGTGTGTATGTCGTCTTCCTGCATCGCAATGGGAACAAATATTACAGTTTAGAACACATAATGGCCAACAGCAAAAAGAAGAAAATGTCCAGCATTACATAATGTATTTACTATAAAATTGAGTGAGGGTAAGGATTAGGGTTAACTAGGGGCAATAGTTTTCTGGTAATTAGTCTCTATAAAATAACCAAATTGTAATTGTATTTCATCTAAATAGTATTATAAAATAACCAAATTGTAATTGTATTTCATCTAAATAGTATAAACCAGCAAAACAATAGTTTGATAGATATGAATGATTTTTTTAATTGTATAGCTCACTGTGCTTTGCTTGTATCCATGGCCCCTGGGGTCCACCCAGTACGCCCGCGGAGAGGGGCTGTGCGGTGCGGTCTGGAGCTGGCCGGTGTGCCTGGGGTGGAGGAGGAGGTGGTGGTGGTGGTGGTGGTGGTTGTTGGGAGAGTGGGGACGATGGTGGTGACCGTAAGGCACGCGCGTGTGTTCTGCTGGTGTGTAGGACGAAGGTTTGTTGTGGTCGCCCTTCGCTCTGCTGCTGCTGCTGCTGCTGCTGCCGCTGCCGTGGTGCGTTGTCCTGCCAACACCACCTCCACTGCTGGTGCCGCCACCGCCGCCGCCGCCGCCACCGGGCGTGGAGGCGGGCCGGTGGTGGCCGTGGCGAGGGGTGGGGGGGGAGCGCCGCTGGGTCTGACCTGATGGTTTGCTGTCGTGGAGGCCGGCACCTCCGTATCGCAGCTGAGAGGTGTCCTGAAATAACCCGGGAGGATTGTTTAGAGATTGAGCCATCGTCACGGACATCGTCGGCTTCTGGTCAAACACGGTCACATATTTTGTGTATCAGTGCACCTAATCAATCGAAACACATTTCGGAACAATCGTTCGAAATCCATCACAATCATCGCCATCAACAGATTAAACAATGCTCTTATTCAGAGCATTCACCAAACCTAGCTCACCTGATCAAAAGGGGGCCATGACTGGAGGCAGGATATTCTAGCGGCAAACCAATAACCAAAGGTCATTGGTTCAAAGCCCCAAAGTCCTCAGTCTACCTGAAGGCCTCCTTGAGCTAGATGCCACTCACACCCTACCTGCTCCTTAATGACATGCATCTAAATGGCATCTAAATCAATTCACCGTGAGTGAGTCACTTTGGATAAAAGCATCTGCTACATGACTAAATAGAAATAGTGAAATAGCAATGATTCGGAACGATCCTTCACATCCTGAAAGGTGCTGCTGAAGGTAAGATGTAAGAGCCGTAATTTTAGAGTAATTTGTTAGAAATGCCGCAGCCATTTGTCAGCTATTAGCGGGTGAAATGCTCCGTGAGATATCTGCTCTGGTAGACTGCGCGCCCGCCTCTGTAACAGACGATCTCTGGTCATTTACGGCCAATCAGGGCATCTCTTCTCTGACGGGTTTCAGGGGGAATCCATCCTGCCTGTCAGTCACAGGTTTCAACCATCTTCAACGACGCTGCCATATTGGCGAGGGCAAGACAAGCCTGTAAACACGTATTGGAGATGTGGTTTATCTGGATAAAAAGTACTATAATGATAATATAATGATAATATAATATATATATATATATATATATATAGATAATATATCATTATATATTATATAACATTTTCTTTACTCCATGTAGACCATAAACCCTTGCATGTAAAAATGACTCACTGAAATCAGTTAACAAATGTAAACATTATAATGCTTTTCATCCAGAGAGAAACACCCAGTATATTTATATTGGTTTACAGGCCGGTCCTGGCCTCTCCAACATGGCAGTGACATTGAGGTAGCACAGCAGGTCAACGTGGCGTCTACTGTACGTACGGCTACGGCTGCAACACTTCTCAATGG
>PIJE02002297.1:43917-56417 GCA_002895965.2 Coryphaenoides rupestris
AGGTAACACTAGAGGCGGCGTCACGGTTTGGCGGGACAGACACGGCGACAGAGTCGGGCTTATATAGCCTCATCCCTCCTCAATAATAATATCAGGTGACAGGCTGGGGGCGGGGCGTCGGCGAGGGAGGGGGAGGAGCTAGAGCTAGCGCTGCTCCTACCTTTCCTTCCACAATCCTCGTCTGACCTCCTCGTTGTCATCCTCATTTCAGCTGTGTTTGTGTTTGTTTTTGTGTTGTTGTTGTTGTTGTTGTTGTTGTTGTTGCTGCAAACGGTGTGTTAACATTCAACACAGACGGGTCAGAGTGACGGACGACGACACAGCGCCGCCAGAGGAACGCATAAGGTTCCCCCCCCACACACACACATACCGTCATTCTATGGAGCGCTGTACACCACCGACCGACCTGACGCTTGCCGGTTCTTCTTGCCTTAGCAACAGACCGTGCACAGCCCAATACTCCTATTGGTCAACGCACGGCTCCCCCCCCCCACACCCCCACCCCATGCGGTTGTGTGGGCCAATCAGCGGGCTTTGGTGCAGAACTGGGAGTGGAGCGGAGAGAGAACGGGAGACGATTCCTGGCGAACCACGCCACCTAGGGGACGGATGACGCATAGACGCGCGGCGTTTCATAATTCACTCAGCATGCCCAGCAGCAGCAGCAGCAGCAGCAGCAGCACCATCCAGCCAACCTAATAATACAAGAAAATCATAAATGCAATCCATTTTATTGTCCTAATGTATGATATACGAGCGTCGACGTACCAGTGAACAATGCTCAAACAGCAGTGCATGTACGCCAGGGAACCACAGGGCCTCCAAACGTGCAAAACAACTGCATCGTGAAAACTAGATCTTTCTAGACGACAGGCTATGCAGACACCTAAAACCCCAATGCATGATATATGAATGTATGTATGAGATATAGAAAAATATAAGAAGTAATCATGGAAAAATAGACACAATGTTGAATCACTATTATTTCAATGTTCTTTTTTTAACCTTGGACCTACCGCACTTGTAAATCTATAGAACCTTGACCCAATAGAACCTTGAACGTATAAAACCTTGATCGATATGACGATATGTGTGACGTGAACTCAACTACTGCTATGACCCCGTAGAAACGTCACCTTATAGAACATTGAACCTATAGTACCTGTGAACCTAGAGAACCATGACCTTATAGAAGCTGTGAACGTACAATCTTAAACCTATAGAGCCTTGAACCTATAGAACCTTGACCCGATATAACCTTGAACCTATAGAACATGCGTACATGTGGAACCTTGGATTTATAGAACACACGTGAGCCTATAGAAGCATGGAAGCGTCTAACTTCTATAACTGTATAATAAAGTGATGCAAAATGCCATGTATTCCCTCAGACAGACAAGCAGGACCAGCCGAAAGGTTCCAGGTTTAATCCCCAGCATCCGCCATTTGTAGGTATCCTCAACCAAGGTGTCCTCACCCCGACATGCTCCTAAAGATGAGTCTGAATTCATTGCGAGTTCCTTTGGAGAAAGGTGATTGTGAATAGCCACGTGTTCACGTAAACACATTTATTGCATGTACTCATTAACTTCTTAACCACAGCGGTCTCTGTGGAGCCTTTGTGTCCTCTGTGAGATTATATACCGTGTTTAACATTTAACTGTTTGGTTTTATTGGCCCGGTGTCACACAGAGTGTCACAAACAGAGTCTACAGATTCTAGCATTTTATGTTCTTGTGAGATCTGCAAGGACTAAACAAGGTTACACGGTGCTTTACAGAAAGTAAAGAACAGCAGATAAAGACAAAAGATGGCAATAATAACAGAGGGATCAAACAGCATTAAAATACCAGGGAAAAATTCATCTTAAGAATTCAAGAATGCCTTCCTGAAAATGCATCTTAAGAAGGGACTTAAAAGATGCTAAAGATGTTGCCTGTCTAATTTCAATGGGGCAGAGAGTTCCACAGTCTGGGGGCTCGAACAGTAAAGGCCTGGTCACCTTTAGTCACGAGCCGGGATCTCGCGGACAACCAGGAGAGCTGCATCCATTGGTCTCCATTGGGATACACGCATTATACACACAATTGAAAGAGCACGTGAGAATAGCACACAGGACTAGTTCAACTCTGGTCTGTTCCTGATAACGTCCAACACACACACACTATTTGACTCTATAGTACGATAGTATTTCGCACAAAAGCGTGACACCTTGCCGCCTCAATACACGCCTAGTATAGGCTTGGCCACGTTTGGTCTTACGGTTGGTCGTACAGCGCTGCGCTTTGCCTATCTGTGCGCCTGGCATCCAAATGAGGGCCCCCGCACGATATATCGGGTGACCAGATGCTTTCACTGGCCCAATCAGTCAGACAGGTTTCGTGGAGAGAGTGAAGTTCGCGTTCGCCATGTTCATGTTCATCCCCAGACAGCCGTGCCTCCTGGTGCTCCTGGCCCTCTGCTACGCCGCGTCTCCGTCCGACGCCGCGATCGTGTCGGACTTCAACCACGTGGAGAGCTGCAAGGACTCGCTGTACATGGGCACCCCGCCGCGGGGCATCACCACCACCCACCTGAAGAAGATCTGCCAGTACTACGACGACCGGCCGCGCTACGTCACCCTGTACGACCCGGTACGACGCATCCCCATCTACTCGGCGTACACCTTCAAGAAGACGGAGGCCAGCCACAGGATGGACTTCCCCTGGATGTACGAGCCGCAGGTCAGACGCTACAGACTTTGACTCTTATGACTTTTATACTTTTATACGAATGTATTTGATCTTACACTCCTTCTCCTCTTGTGTCTTTTACTCCTCCATTACTTTTTATGTTCAAAGCGAGTATAAGACTCGCTTTGGGCACCTTTAGACCTCATAATGTTCCCATGTTTCCATGATGTCAGGCTGCTTCTGTATATAAGAATTTGTTCTTAGTTGCTTGCCTGGATAAATAAAGGTTAAATAAATAAAAATAAAATGTGTAGATTTTGATGTTAGTGTAAGAACAGTAATTAGAATAGAATAGAATACTGCAGGAGCGACTGGGGAGTAAGCATTCCATTGTTCTTGTTACATATGGCAATAAAGAAATCTTGAATCTTGAAGTAAGACTTATTTCACAAAGGTCAAACGTGGAAAATAATAATAGTGTGTTCAGTTCAAATTTAGCAGGCCCACAGGCCTGGACAATAAGTGTTTTAAAAATGTCTACTCAGACTCTAATTGCGTCCTAATACTTCTTCTTAAAATGTTCTTCTACACCTTGGGGGCCCTCAGTTGGCAAAGCTGGACGGCAGCGACAACATGCTGCCCTACCCCACCGGCTACCTGCACATGAAGTTCGAGGACAGCCAGGCGGTGCTGGACGACTACTCCGACGTGGTTCTGTACGAGCGGGGTCAGCTCAACCCCGACCAGCACCAGTCGGACCCCAGCGACCGCGCCGCCACCTACACCCTGACCAACGTGGTGCCGGAGATCCGCGAGTTCAGTGTGGGCGCGTGGCAGGAGTACCAGGAGCGCGTGCGCGTCCGGCTCAACAACTTCTGCCGCGGCACCGCCTTCATCGTGACCGGCGTGACCACCAAGGGCAACACCATCCGTCGCAACAACCAAGACCGCCTGGCCATCCCCGAGGACCTGTGGTCGGCGTACTGCTGCAGCGACTACGACCGCAACGCGCCCCACCACATCCGCACGCTCTTCCCGGCGTGGGCCGCCCTCGCCAAGAACTCCAAGGAGGTCAACCTGGTGCACGAGATGTCGATGTGGGACCTGGAGAGCTACCTGAAGCAAAACATGGAAGTGGACCTCAACCTGCAGATCTTCTACGAGAACTGCGCGTCACCGTCGTCCCTCCCCGCCTCCCTCCACCACACCATCTGAGAGGCCTCGCTGTGCTGTGGGGAATGCGTGTGCGCGCTCACACACATAATATTAAATACTAATATTAATATTTTCTCGTGTCCTGGTCTGTCTGTTGGTCCATTATGGTTCATATCGGCATATAGGCCTACCGTATATATATATATATATATATATACTGTATATATACCTTTACGCAAATACATGTGTATCATGTTTCAATAATATCATGGGCAGCATGTTTTTTTTAGCTTTGGTCCCACTGATTAACATTTCTGACCAATGAAAATCACAAATAAAATTGAATTTAATTGAATTGAAAATTACTTCTGCGATCACATTTGTGGCAAAGATTTTTTTGATTGTGATCTGTGAATACAACATGTAGATTACGCTTGTGAGAGAAGCCCTGAACGTGGTTTACACATTTAGGGCTCTCTCCATTTAACTGGCAGCATTTCCACCGTACGACCCAAGTATCTTATATGGTTCCTTGCCAAGAACACTTCAGAACAGGGATTATCCCACCGAAGGAGACTGCTGCTCTGACCTTCTTTTATTTGAATAAAACCGCTTAACCTCTCTGTACAGTGGACAGAGTGTCATAGAGCAAGACCCCACTGATTCTGAAGACCTGGAAGGTAATCGCCTCACCTCGGGTCCTTTTCTACAGTGAGAATCCACACGAGTGGCTATAGTGCCAGGATCCCCATGTCCACTTCCACGTCGCTATCCTTGATCCGAGAGAGAAAAGACAAAAAAAAAGTTTGAACGTTTGTCATTTAACATTTCTGGGGGCGAGGTTGGGTGCCCCTGGACACACCGCCGCTCCAGAACACAGGTAAGGGGAATAGCCTCTATCCTGCATCCTATTTTTATGGAAGTAGGCCTAGAACTGAATCTCTGGGCTCCGTAGTAGTATCTTTCTTTTATTTAATAAACTACAGTTTGAGATGCACGCACGGACAGAATAATATAACCATTCTAAAGATTGTAATGGTTGTGAGAGGCCTATTTGCGTAAAAGATGCGGTCAATTCGTCTGATGAAAATTGAGCTGTCGGAGTTTATTTCATTACAGTGTCAAGATTTAATGGAAAAGTGAGTCAATGCGTTTTAATCGACAGCAAAAAAAATATAAAGATCGTTCTTTCCTTCACATAGGCCGATGGTTAGTGATCTCATAAGCCTCTTACAATCCTATTGGGCTGTTACTGAACATTCACAGCTTTAAAGTACGTGTCAAAATGTCCTCTATGAACTGTTTCATCCAGATACCGAACATTTGAATACGGACTTAACAAACTCCGCGTAATTAGCATGGACGCAAACGTCCCGGTTGATGGTATCTGGGAGACGAGATGGCGGGCCGGAGCAGGGCCGGACTGGGAGCATGACGGTTTAAATGGAAAGTGGCTGCCGCTGCTGCTGCTGCTGTGCTGCTGCCCACCTCTCGATTCCCAGCGAATCCTCACCTGTGTGTGTCTCATGCGTGTATCTTTCTTCCAAAGGTGATTAGTGCATTTAAAAGGATGTCGGACGACGTGGAAATATGAAATATGAAAATATGAAATATGAAAGCATCTGTTCGATTCTGCAGTGACTGTTTGCTGCAGCGTAACTCGTTTACAGATACACAGCGCCCTCTAGTGGTGAAACGTAACCTCACCATTGCATATTGCATGCTAAAAGGCCTTGTCTGTCTGTCTGTCCTGCCTGCCTGCCTGCCTGCCTGTCTGTCTCTCTGTCTCCAATCGTCAGCCTGCCTGTCTACGGAATGGACATTTCGAACACGGTCGCCATATAAAAAAAACAAAAATCGACATATTATCATGTATACGATCATTACCATACATGAAATATACATGCGTATGCATACAAAATACAAATAATCATCATCAACACTTTCACAAGCCCAACAAGGGGGGTTGACTGAGTTCACTGGTGGGGGGGGATCAGCGGTATTAAAACACAACAGGTCAGATGGTTGTGGCGTTGAGAACGTGGCCTATTTACCAATCATATCACGCATGCAGATGGTAACCTGATCCAGCGCACACCCGGGCGAAAGCTACTGTGAATAACATCACAATATCCACTCCACACTTCCTTTTGGAATAAAGATATTGAGTGATGTCTGGGTGGAATGCCAAGTATTGAATAGAGTTGCCAAAATACGCGAAAAACAAGAGGGGTACTTAAAATACAGATACAAAAAAAATCTTGTTTTAAAGATGGCTGCATGGCTCTGCCAAATGTAGTATTTTTCCCCCCCCTGAACAATCCCGTTTCCTCCAACAGCATCTTGTTTGGCTGTAACTATAAGCCTACTTTGACAACTATTACAACCAATGTTCCCGTCAATGGAGAAAATATTCCCCCGTGCTGGTGTGAGATCTGTTCAATCCTGAATCTTTCGAGAACAAACAACGGCAAAGACACAACAATCACAGCAACATTGTTTTACACGTTAGGATGGAAAGCAGGAACAAATGACTCGACGAAACAACAGTAATGGTAAAACTATATTTGTTTAAGATTTTTTTTTAATGTTTTCCATTTCAGATATACACAACATACAGTGTGTAATAGCTTCTATTCGAAATAGAAATGTTGACCCTCATTCTCCACCAACGCTTGGTCATTATGCTCTCTCTCACAGTATGTCGAGCGTCAAGCAGGTTACGGAATCAGACGAAATCAAAACAGAGACAAACAGGTGCAAGCCTTGGTTTTTTCTTTTCTCTATTTTCTCTATTTTAAGTCCAGCGTTGACGTTTTGAGTATGAATACATTTCGACCCTCGTCGCCGTCCCAACGTCTTTGTCGTGGGAACGCCGTCGTCGCTTTTCGCTTTCGTCGATCGAAGTCGGTAACGGTGAGTCGAGCGTTAAACTGTGAGTGTAAACATGTGTAGTGTGACTGTGCTTCCGTATTATGTTGGCTGGTCCAACTGTGGTTTCCCCTCCAAAAAATAATACGTTTCTATTTAAAAATCTGGGAAAGTTTTGGCAACTCAAACTTACACCCAAGAATTGGAATAGAAATAATGAGAACAAGATTTAAGAGTGTAGCAAAAAACTCCAGATTTAGATTGCAAGCTACAAGCTCGTCTGGTTTGTTGTACAACTTCCTCTTTAGATATTTTTATGAAAACTATTATGTAACACTGGTACTTGTATTCTTATGTATCTAATGTATCTTTGGATATTTAACCGAGAAAAAAAAATATATATTGATGAATTAATTACTGAAAGCTGCCTTCAGGCTCCAAATGTGTTATGCTTGCATTAGCCGTTAGCAAATGGAGGTCTTTGCGGTTAGCATTCTACTGTGAGTCGGTTGAACTAAAGTTCGAAGCTTCCCTGTCGAAATTTGCGTTGCGCTCAACCATGCCGTGATCTGCGGCAGACACACACACAAGTAGGCGAGGGACAGGTGTGTGTGTGTGTGTGTGTCCATCGTTTGCCGGGGGAATTGAACCTTCACGAAAACTAATGCAAATCAACCGTACCTAAAGTGCTAACATTGTCTAAACTTGCACCTGCTGTCATAAAGAAAATAATATATTTGGCCAATCACTCAAACTCAAACAATAAACATAATATTTACAAATTCTACTTTGTTCTCTTACACTTAAAAAATGTACAGTTTGTTTTTTGTGTGGCTTGGTATGTTTCTCCCCTCCCTCTCCAGTCCGGTGAGTCTGGCTCCAGACTTTGTTCCAGGATATATTGTATACTGTAAGTCAAGTCTGTTAATAAAGTTTTGTAGTGTTTCTATTCATTTTTTTTTTACGATGCATCTTCCATGCATTGTCAGATCGCGTTGTGAGGAGCCGTTCCTCATCACCGGTGATTTTCAGTGCGAGGGTTTGGCTCCTCGCTGCTTTTAATGTTCCTCCGGGCCTTCCCTACATCACAAGAGTGTCTCTCCCGCGCGTCCAGAGCGCTTTTCCGACCGTCTCTGTTTGTAATTTGTGCGAAGGGAGAAACCCAGATCTTCCCCACCTGTTGACCGTCCGAACTCGAACTTTGTACGATTTCCCGCCAACCCCCCCCCCCCACCCCCCACCCCGGCACAACGAAATAGGGGGACAAAAAGAGGGGACAGTCTCTCCGCAGAGGTAATGTCACTCAAAGACATAAAACCTTATTAAAGGAGGATAAAATTCTATTCAGTTTTAACATATAGACTATTTATGTAAAGTATTCTTTTTTTTGTACAACTAAAAAAGTGCTATTTTCAGGTGATACCGAGAGACAAAGACTGTGCAAAACTCACAGTTACGAAGAAAAAAATGGACAAAGAAGAAGTCTTTTTTTTACGGAGAGTGGTTGTTGTTCGTAGCACAGCCCGAAAGGCTCGGAAATTAAAGTGAAAACGTTTTGCTCCGCTTGTTCTGATCCAAGTTTTACACAATCTCATCCTTCGCTTTCTCAGCGCCTTTAAAGTACCACAAAGTGCCTCTCAGAAGAAGAAAAAACAGAAACCAAAAAATGTGTCGAAGGTGGGGACGGGCGTGTTGGGTGGGGAACAAGGCAAATCAATAAAATCCAACCAAAAAAAACAACAAAAAAACGAATCGAATGCAAAAATACAACTCCTCTATCCAAGCGCTTTAGAAAAAATAACATGCAAACATCTCGGAGCGCAAACTAGTTAATAAATCCTATTTCTCTCTTCTTCTTCTTCTTGTTTTTCGTGTCTGTTTACAATGATATATTGAATCTGAATTCCCTTGAACAAGAGGCCGTCCACAGTGCAAGCCTGAGAGTCATGAAAAGAAAAGCGAGAGAGACCAAAAAGGAACAGACAAACGCGTTGGCACTTCTCATGATGGTAAATCCTTCTGTTTGACACGAGCCCCGGTGGCGCCTCGCTCCCCCACCCCCCCCCACCCCCCAACCCCCATCGGCCCCCCCTCCCCCTCTCTCTCTCTCTCTCTCCGGTCCTCCATTTGGACCGCCGACGAGAGAAGAACTTCATCACAGTACTTGGCAACAAGAATGCTGGTAAAAAGGTTTAAGAGATTTCAGAATATCACTTTGTCTTTTTTTTTTTCTTGTTTGTTTTTTTTTTTTCTCCTCATTCATACTTCTTACAATTTATCAATAATACATCATTTACATTTTTCGTGTTCTTGTATAAAAGACTCCCAGGTAAAACGGGGGTCTATAGGAGAGATTGTTGGGACAGAAGTGGCGAGGGGTTGGAGTCGGGCTGGAGGCTGGAGGCGGAGGAGGAGGCGGCGGCGGTGGTGGTGGTGGTGGTGGTGGTGGAGGAGGGAGAAAATGGCGGGAAATGAGACCCAAGGTTGGAAATGGATGAGATAGAGACAGAAAACAGAAAGAAAGAGAGAGAGAGAGAGAGACAGAGTGGATAGAGAGAGCGACAGAGAGAGAGAGAGACACACACACACAGAGAGAAAGCAATGGTACACAAAACAGAGCACTCAGGCAGGACCTGTTCCCCCCCGGTCACACACTGATGATGTCATCAAGACAAACGGGACGAACGGGGACGACTAGGACCCAATCTGGAGGGTGTTCCCAACATAGTGACCACAGGTGTCTAGCGCCGTATACACTCACTCATGGGGAAAAGGGACGATATTCAAAATAGCCCACGAGTTCACACTTCGATTCCAAAAACAAGTCCGTTTTTTATGTATGTATATATATATGTATATATCTATATATAAAGAAATAAAACAAACATTATTGGAAAACATATATATATTTTTAAATACATTCAGGGTTTTTTTTTTTTTAATACTGACAGTCCTTTTTATCTGATGCCTACTCAATACATTTCAGAGCACAAAAACATCTTCAAGCTATTAAATGACAACTATAACAAGCAATAACATAAAACCATCTGTAGGGTAGAGGGACAGTTCACCAGCCAGGGCCAAACTTCCTTTCCAGATTGGGTCCGAAAAGCTGCAGTTTGTAAAGTAAAAGCAAAAAAGGAAAGCAAAAAAAAAACCGGTTCAATAAAGAAAAAGCACTGCTCATGAGACATGGGGGGCTTTTATAATAATCAGCGTTCGTTGCCCCTGAGAACCTGGCACATGTCTGCGTGGGAATGATGAAGAAACAGCACAGACTCCATGTTCAACATGGACACACACACACGCGCGCACGAACACACACACACACGCGCACGCACACACACACACGCACACACATACATACACACACACACACATTGCATGCACTTTATGCACCCGAGCAACACGGCTCTATTCCTGATCAGCCCTGCACCTTTTAAGAGAGAGTGGGAACAAGAGAGGGAGGGAGGAAGAGTGAGAGAGAGAGAAGAAGAGATAGAGGGAGAGGAAGAGAGAGGGGGAGAGGGACAGCTAGAGAGGGAGGGAGGGCGAGTGAGAGGGAGAGAGAGGAAGAGAGAGGGGGAGAGGAAGGGGAAGAAAGGGAGGGAGGGAGACAGACAGATAGAGGGAGGGAGCGTAAAGCTTAAAGCTGTTTTATTTTCTGCACGTGTTTGTTTTACGACAGCGAAGCATTGCAGCAGGACGGAGCCCTGGTCTCCCACGGCGACGGGACGTTGGCAGCAGCCGTTCGTATTCAATCTTAATTCACGACTACATTTCCGAGGTATATTACTGCTTAAAATTTACAAACTGCAGCTTTATCTGAGGGCAGGGAGAGCGATGGGACCACGAGAGAGAGAGAAAGAGAGAGAGAGAGAGAGAGAGAGAGTAAGCGGGAGGGACAGAAAGAAAGAGAGAGAGAGAGAGAGAGAGAGGAAAGAGGGAGGAAGGTAGAGAGACACTGAAGAAGAGTAGGAGATGGCGCTGAGAGATGAGAGGACATTAGAGGAGTGTGTGTGTGTGTGTGTGTGTGTTTGTGTGTGTGTGTGGTCTTAAATGTGTGTGCGTGCGGTCCTGTGTGTATCCAATATGTGTGTGTCCTACACTGTATATATATGTGTGTGTGTGTCCTATACTGTTTATATATATTTCTATCTATATATATGTGTGTGTGTGTGTGTGTCATAGTGTCATATACTGTTTATATATATTTATATGTGTGTGTGTGTCCTATACTGTATACATGTGTGTGTGTGTGTGTCGTGTGTGTGTGTGTGTCCTATACTGTATACATGTGTGTGTGGTGTGTGTGTGTGTCCTATAGTGTATACATGTGTGTGTGTGTGTGTGTGTGTGTGTGTGTCCTATACACGGGTGGTGGAGTGCTGGTGGGGCAGGGCGTTGTTGCTGGGCCCCGGGGTGCTGGGCGCGGGCACCGGGGGGTACGTGTTGAAGGGGTGCAGCGACTGCATGCCGCTGATGGTGCTTGGGATCATGGTGATGGTGTTGGACGTCATCAGCGGCACATCCTCGGGCGCCCGCCGCAGCGCCAGCGTGTAGTCCGGCGGGCACACGGGCGGCCGCAGCGGCTCCAGGTGGTGGTCGCCCCCCACGCCGCCGAGGATGCCGCGCGCGGGCAGCGGCGTGCCGTGGTCCAGCTCCACGCGCTGCTGCTTCATCTGCAGCGACATCAGCTCCTCCTCCTGACTGAGCGCCAGGTCGTTGTGGGGGGCGGCGCCCACCACGCCCAGCATGGCCCCGCCCCCGCCGCCGCCCCGCTGCGGGGAGAGCCGGCGGTGGCGGCGCTGCAGCAGCTCGTGCCGCTTGTCCCGCTTGTAGTAGAGCGCCGCGAAGGCCAGCACGTTGAGGAAGAGGAGGGAGGCGCCCACCGCCACCGTCACGCTCAGCTCCGTGGAGTAGTCGCGCGTCTCGCCGGGGAAGGGCGAGGGGCGCGGGCGCTCCGACGGGTCGACCTCCAACTCCGGCGGGTAGGTGGAGAGCACCGGGTGGCGCGTGGAGCGGGCGCCCGTGCCCACCGTGCCCTTCCAGTGCACGGTGGAGCCGTCGGGGGGCAGCCGCGTGGTGATGGAGCTCAGGCTGTGCAGGTGGGGCACCAGCTCCAGCCAGAAGGCCACCTTGTTGGCGCGGTAGTTGTCGCGCACGCGGGGCTTCAGGCCGATGTGCAGGTACTGCTTGTCCTTGGAGCTGAACTTGGTCCAGATCACCTCCTCGAAGCGGTTGGGCTTGGTGTGGATGAACTTGGTGTCCTGAGGCACGGGCAGGTTGGGGTCCCTGGAGAACCACGCCCACCACCACACACACCACACACAAACACACACACACACACACACACACACACACACACACACACACTAGATTAGACACACCACGTATGAACAGTAAGGCAGGAAAGACGCTCCTGATAGATGGAACAGGCTGCAGGACTCTCTTAAACTGGACCAAAACATTCAGGGTGCTTTTAGAAGATGCATTATGTGGGGATTGCACGTGCTTCTCATTGTCTTGTTGTTATTTGAATCTGTGAAAACAATCAGTGTGCAAAGAATGACATCATCATTTATGAGTGAAAGTGGTGAGTCGACGCCAGAGTTTGATTCCTTTGATTGAAGCTCAGCTTTTTCCGTCCCGGGCGGTGGTTGCTGCAGCGCGGGGCAGCGCAGCTCCTTGCATTGATTAGCATCGCAGCGCTTCCCCCCCCGCCCCCCCCCGAGCACAAGCTGACGGCCCACTTTAGCTCTGGAACTTTCCGCTACGGCTTATTCAGTCACCTTAAGCTAG
>PIJE02002297.1:61417-66697 GCA_002895965.2 Coryphaenoides rupestris
AGAGAGGAGAGAGAGAGCAGAGAGGGAGAGCAGCAGAGAGAAGGCGATGATACTGCTGCACACTATTATGTAAAAGTGTCTTGTTGTCCCCCCGTTTTATCTTCACATTCTGTCATTAATAATTAACCCTCCACCCCCCCCCTCCCCCCCCACACACTCACACACACTCTCTCACACACACACACACACACACACACACACACACACACACACACATCCCCTTCTTCTCATTCCATGCCATTCCCCCTCATCTCTCCCCCCCCCCCCCCCCCCCCCCCCCACACCCACCACCCTCCTCTCCCTCTCTCCTTCTTCGCTTTACTCTCTTCCCTCTCTCTCTCTCTCTCTCTCTCTCTCTCTCTCTCTCTCTCTCTCTGTTCTCTCTCTCTCTCTCTCTCTCTCTCTCTCTCTCTCTCTCTCTCTCTCTCTCTCTCTCTCTCTCTCTCTCTCTCTCTCCTCTCTGTATCTCTCTCTCTCTCTCTCTCTCCTCTCTCTCTCTCTCTCTCTCTCTCTCTCTCTCTCTCTCTCTCTCTCTCTATGCTCTCTCTCTCTCTCTCGCTCTCTCTCTCTCTCTCTCTCTCTCTCTCTCTCTCTCTCTCTCTCTCTCTCTCCTATATCTCCCACCCTTCCTTCCTTCCTACTGATTTCAGCGTTTAGTGAAGGTGTACCTCGCATGCAGGGAGATAGCGTACCTCATGTAGTCTTATGAAAGAAATGTACACACACAAAGATAAATAAATACAATACAATCAACGACATTATTCATATATATCCACGTATATCTATATCTATATATATATAAATAATCAAATGAGTCAGTGCAATAGCCGAGGGAGTCTTTCCACTTTTTTCTATTAATAATCCTGTGTTGCATTCCCCTTGCTTCATCCGTTAAAACTCTGCCTAGTTAAAGGCCAAACTGGCGCAAAAGTTGCACTTCTTCCAGTGTTTTGGTTCCCGTCGGCTGAACAGGGAATACTGCTCCTCGGTCTCCAGCGGTACTTATTGTCTTTTACTGGCTGCTAGCGCTCAGCGGGGAGCTCGCCACCGCAAACTGCCTCCCCAACAAGCGTAGGAACGCGCCGCCACCGTATTAAAGTAACACCGTGATTTCTGCCTAATCATTTTGGTATTTAGGGAACAGGGTGGTTTCCATGGATCCGCGCTGGATCCGTCACACGATTGGTCGGCGGGGGAATCGCTGCAAAAAGTCACGAGGAACGCCGCCCTCTTTCTCATTAAACTCACGCAGCGCTAAACGCCGTTATATTTAAATACCAACAACTTGCTGCCAAGCCTTGGAAAAAAGAAAAAAAAAAGCCGAGGGAAGAACAAAGCCTTTCCAGTTAAAACCTAACTTGTTCATTGTATGTGGCTGGTTGAAATTGTGTTATTATTGAGGCGGTTATGAAGAGTACAGAGTTTTTATTGTATTGTAGAGTTTTATTTATTACTTATTTACTTGGAGATATGGTTAGCAGCAACGCCATAATGTGATTCCTCTGAATGCCGTGTGTAACACATGGGCCTTTTTTTTTCCCCCCCTCGCGGCCATCTTGGTTTCGTCTCCTGCGTTCGAGTTCAAGCATCCAGCTACTGCGCAGAACCAAGATGGCCGCTCGGTAAACGAGGCCCTCTCTAGTCGCTGCTGGCGGGGGAGTTGACAGCGCTGTCGATGGAAGTGCTTAAAACCAGGAAATTAAATTCAAAAAACGAGTCCGACAGCGCTCGCTAAATGTCGATTGTCCAATCACATGGCTGAACGAAGGCCGCGCAATACGTTCATTTGCATGAAGTTAAATGAAGTTTAACATTTGTCCCAATGTGCCGCAAACCCCCCCCGGCTGGTAAGGGAGAGAAGAGCAGTTTAATAATAATAATAATTCATATGAGTTATGAGGGAAAGAATTTAATGATATTTTTTTTTACTGCGTAGCTGACCCTTTCATTTCGCTGTACAGAATGGCCAAGTTATACTGCGCATTTGACCATAAAACACTTTGACTGGAAATGCAGCTCTGCCTGGTGAGTGAATCAAATATATTTGTCATGGTCGGTGGTGGTAATCCTGTCCTCGGGATCTGAGTCCTGGTGGGGGTCAGCCCAGCAACCTCGGGATCGGACATCAAGTCCAACATGGACCAAAAGACGGCAGTCGTTCTGTTTGCGGTCATCGATAGCGCTGACCGCAAACGGAACGTTACCGCTGCGGTAACACTAACCTGCAGAAAACTTTACTCACAAAGATTCGAGAGCGCCGACTTAATGACCGCCCCCTAAACCCCCTCACCCCAGCAGGATTTGAACCGGCAACCCCGGGACTCAACCCCGGGACTCAAAAGACAAAAGGCGACAGGCTAATTCTGGACCGGGTGGGTGACTGCGGCTGCCGAGAGCTCCCCTCCTGGGGCTAGCTTAAGGTGACTGAATAAGCCGTAGCGGAAAGTTCCAGAGCTAAAGTGGGCCGTCAGCTTGTGCTCGGGGGGGGGCGGGGGGGGAAGCGCTGCGATGCTAATCAATGCAAGGAGCTGCGCTGCCCCGCGCTGCAGCAACCAACCGCCCGGGACGGAAAAAGCTGAGCTTCAATCAAAGGAATCAAACTCTGGCGTCGACTCACCACTTTCACTCATAAATGATGATGTCATTCTTTGCACACTGATTGTTTTTTCTGACGGTCCGAAGCGGAACGTGATTAAATGTGTGTGAACGAATGTAACGGCACGTTGACACCGTGACCACACTCTCCGGCGCAGCTCTGATGGACGGCACAGGACAGAAAGTCAATTTGTACAGCACCCTTGAAACACGAGGCTATTCAGAGGTCTGTTGCTGTTACATTACGACGTTATAGCAAAAACCCCTGGGATCCAGCAGTCCGACTACATTATAGCAGAACCTCTGGGATCCAGCAGTCCTACTACGTTATAGCAGAACTTCTGGGATCCAGCAGTCCTACTCCTACTACATTATAGAAGAACTTCTGGGATCCAGCAGTCCTACTCCTACTACATTATAGAAGAACTTCTGGGATCCAGCAGTCCTACTCCTACTACATTATAGAAGAACTTCTGGGATCCAGCAGTCCTACTACATATATAGAAGAACTTCTGGGATCCAGCAGTCCTACTATGTTATAGCAGCAGACCAAATACGGAAAAGGGCGTAGTTACGCCTGGTTTCCTGTTTCATTACGGAGATAATCAACCAGGCATTTGCATGAGCAGATGCCGTTTCCGGGGGTGACTAAGGGGAGGAGGAGGAAGGCCTCACCCTCAGAGTGGTGCGAGAGGATGAGGAGGTTGACGCAGGACGCCCCCGCCCCGGAGCCGAAGATGGTGATCCGCTCGGGGTCGCCACCAAAGTGTCCGATGTTCTCGTTGAGCCAGCGCAGTGCCTGGATCTGGTCCAGGAGGCCGTAGTTCCCCTTGGCCGACTGGTCACCCGTGCTCAGGAACCCTGCACCAGGGGAGGGAGAGAGACAGAGAGAGGAAGAGAGAGAGAGAGGAGAAAGGTCAGAAAGTTGCGGAGTAGTCAAAGAGCAGCGAGCACGACGAGAGGAAACAAGTCTTCTTCCGTTCTTGTTTCTTCGAGACGATTCTTCCTTTTGCTTTCATCAACTGAAGGATGAATGGTTTCAGACAAAGATTTTGGAGCAGGGAGGAGAGGAAACTTTAAGAAACTTTTTGTGAATTTGTCAAGAGCCAAGAGCGCAATTACAGGAAACAATTCTTTCAATGTTGGTGTTATTGTTTGTCCGCGTGTTTTGTTCGTATGAAAAAGTTAACGTCGAGATTAAGGATTTTGGAGCAAAGAGCACAGGGAGCAGTGTCCCTACTTTTGTGTTATTATTTGTCAAATATTTTTTGGAAGGCTGCAAATAATTTCTGAACTCACTATTGATTCAACTATTGATGCATGTTTGGTCGACGGAACATTCTGACTCATCTGTTATGCAAATGCATAATCTCACAAGTTACCATAAAACTACAACTACAACTCACGTATCAAAATTATAATGGCTCCATTGTCTTCCAACCCGACAAATTAATTGATCAATTTTTCTGCCACGACAGACACATATGGATTGGATCCATTGGCAGGTGGAGTGAAGTGGGTCACCAGAGACAGACTGTAAGTGTTTGTGTGTGTGTGTGTGTGTAGTGTGTGTAGCGTGTGTGTAGTGTATAGTGTGTCAGCGTGCGTGTGTGTGTGTGTGTGTGTAGCGTGTGTGTAGTGTATAGTGTGTGAGCGTGCGTGTGTGTGTGTGTGTTGACAGATGGCGAAAGCGTCACGTCAGCGAGTTGTAGGGGAGCTTCACAGCCAAATAAACGGTGCTGTTAACGATCACTCTGGACGGGAGGATGGGAATGATGATGACGATGATGATGATGATGATGATGATGGCAACGAGGATGACGATGATGATGATGGGGTGGGGGGGGGGCGACGAAGAATACCTTTTTACGGTTGAAAATCAGCGTGGTTAGGACAATGCCCCTGCCAACACCCTGCGACTTCCAACTGCCCAGCGAAGCTCACTTTTTTTTTCACGAGTTTAAATCAGGTTAAGTGCCGACGAACAAAAAGCATAGGGATGAATGTTATGTCCCGACGCCGACGTTATGCACGATAAAATCATAATAATAATCATTATTACGAACACAAACATGATTCTAGATTCTACGTGACTGGGCCGCTGAAATACGAGTCACTGTTTCGGGGCACGGCAAGGCCAGCTCTTGAATGACACTCGGACACGAAACAACAACAACAATGAGGATGAATGGGTGATGGTAAACAGGCCGGTCTGGGACGTGTGTGTTTAACATGAGTCATGGCTTCATCACGGGTGACCCCGAGCAGCGCTCAGGTCCACGCCGCACCGCGCCGGCTCTGTTCACGCCGCAGCCAAGCCAAGTACTGCTCGCTGCCTCAGTTGCCTGGCAACTGTCCAGCACTTCAGGCAAAATGATATCGATACACACACACACACACACACACGCACGCACACACGCACACACACACACACGCACACACACACACACTACACACACACACACACACACACACACACACACACACACACATCAGAACACACACACACACACACACACACACACACACACACATAAGAACACACACACACACACACATCACACACACACACACACACACGCACACACAGCACACACATAACACACACACACACACACACACCATCGAACACACACAGACACACACAGAACACACACACACACACTCACAGACACACGAACACAC
>PIJE02002298.1:5000-16365 GCA_002895965.2 Coryphaenoides rupestris
AGCTCTTCCTCTAGTTCTCCTCCATCTCCTCCTCCACCTCTGTTCTATATATATGAAGATAAGAGCTCCACAGCTCTTATCTTCAAGATTCTTCTTCAACGCCGGTCATACGCTCATGTAAATAATAAAACAATCAATCAATGAGTCTCTAACTCATAAAGGTAACCATGACAACAACCGTGCCCAAAGTGAGGCTGCAGATGAACCAGAGGTTGGGGGTTCAACTCCCAGGAGTGTGTAACAGGACCTACACACACACACATGTGCTCTGAAGTTGAAGTTGTGGTGTTGGTGGTGGCTGTGAATCACATCCCACCCAGCAGCAACATGAATAATATACTGATATATTACTAACACATCCCACCCAGTAGCAACATTAATAATATACTGATATATTACTAACACATCCCACCCAGTAGCAACATGAATAATATACTGATATATTACTAACACATCCCACATGGTAGCAACATTAATAATACACAATAATGCACAATAATACAGGAATATCTTCTCCGTTTCCTCAGCAGTGTTTTCATCCTCCTCCTCATCATCCCTCAGCCTGTGTAGAAGTCATCCTGTATTCATGTGCACATCGTTACAGAAGATCAAACTCCACATGTGGAGTAAGAAGACCTGAGCTGTCCTCCCAGAGAGAGAGAGACAGCTCATAATATCTACTCTGTCTTCTCTAGGAGGAGATAAGACGCCATTTTAAATCCCACACACGGTAAGTTCTGGATAATTCCTCAGTGAGAGCTGCCATGGAGCAAGCGGAGAAAGGCACCGATAATGCTGCGTAGCCAATCATATGAAAAGCCTCAGATATAAGATATCATAAACCCCAAACTGCTGAATTCTGGGTAATATATTCTGGATTAACGTCCACATTCATCAGGATTCAAATGAAAAGAAAGACTCTAGTGGTTCAGGGGGCGGCGGTCAGGAAGACTGGCGTTCTGCTGGGCCAATGAGACGGGGGGGGGGGGTCCCACCAGAGGCTCAGTCCTGCCAGGATGGTGTCATCGCCACGGTGACGGGACAGGATGTGACAGCAGCAGCAGAACGCTGCAGTCATCACGAGAACCCGACCGCTACACCACCAACATCACAACATCACTAATACTACATCTACGTATATACGCAGTATAACTCTCTCTATAATATCACTACTGTGAATACATCACTAATACTACATCTACGTATATACGCAGTATAACTCTCTCTATAATATCACTACTGTGAATACATCACTAATACTACATCTATACACATGACATAGCCATAGCCTGCTTCCTGCACCCTGAGGCCAGGAAGCCCCTCCTCCTCAGCTCATCACATGACCTGGTCCGTGACCATCTCATCACATGACCCGAATGGACACGGTCCGGTTCACCGCCATTTGTCAGTGATTGCGGTAGCGTAGCACGGTAGCGTAGCACGGTAGCGTAGCCCGGTAGCGTAGCACGGTAGCGTAGCCCGGTAGCGTAGCCCGGTAGCGTAGGGAGACATATGGACCCGTTGTAGCGAGACACTCAGAGACATATGCAGGCCAGGCCGGTGGCTACAGATTACTTGGCCACCAGGATGCTGTTCTGGTTACCCTGGCAACCGCCTCCGCCGCCACACACACACGCACGCACGCACACACACACGCACACACGCACACACACACGCACACACGCACGCATGCATACACACACACACACACACACACACACAGATCTCCTGCTGGACTCTCCAGGCAGGAAGAGCCAACTCAGTACAAACACTTCCTGACAGAGGTGGACCAATCAGAAGGCAGGAGCAACAGATCCACCACAGCATCTGTCTCTGGACAACGGCTCCTCCTCCTCCTCCTCCTCCTCCTCCTCCTCCTCCCCTCCTCCTCGTCCTCGTCCTCCTCCTCGTCCTCCTCCTCCTCCTCCTCCTCCTGCCTCAGTGCCCTGCAGCAAGGCACTACTCTGGGAGGAGGGGCGGGAACTGGAGCAGAACACACAGACCTGATTGATGAGGTCTGAGGGGTGTGTGGGGGGCTGGCAGACTGCAGACCTGACTCACAGTCTCTCTATGTCTCTATATCGAGTCTATATCTAGTCTGTCTATATCTAGTCTATATCTAGTCTGTCTATATCTAGTCTATATCTAGTCTGTCTATATCTAGTCTATATCTAGTCTGTCTATATCTAGTCTATATCTAGTCTGTCTATATCTAGTCTATATCTAGTCTGTCTATATCTAGTCTATATCTAGTCTATATCTAGTCTGTCTATATCTAGTCTATATCTAGTCTGTCTATATCTAGTCTATATCTAGTCTGTCTATATCTAGTCTATATCTAGTCTATATCTAGTCTGTCTATATCTAGTCTGTCTATATCTAGTCTATATCTAGTCTGTCTATATCTAGTCTATATCTAGTCTGTCTATATCTAGTCTATATCTAGTCTGTCTATATCTAGTCTATATCTAGTCTGTCTATATCTAGTCTATATCTAGTCTGTCTATATCTACTCTGTCTATATCTAGTCTATATCTAGATGAGTCATGAGATGAGTTGACACCGCCGTTGGTGTATGAATGTGTGTATGAATGTGTGTATGAGTGTGTGTATGAATGTGTGTATGAATGTGTGTATGAATGTGTGTATGAATGTGTGCATGAATGTGTGTATGAATGTGTGTATGAGTGTGTGTATGAGTGTGTGTATGAGTGTGTGTATGAGTGTGTGTATGAGTGTGTGTATGAATGTGTGTATGAATGTGTGTATGAATGTGTGTATGAATGTGTGTATGAATGTGTGTATGAATGTGTGTATGAATGTGTGTATGAATGTGTGTATGAGTGTGTGCATGAATGTGTGTATGAGTGTGTGTATGAGTGTGTGCATGAATGTGTGTATGAAATGTGTATGAATGTGTGTAATGAGTGTGTGTATGAATGTGTGTATGAGTGTGTGTATGAATGTGTGTATGAATGTGTGTATGAATGTGTGTATGAGTGTGTGTATGAGTGTGTGTATGAATGTGTGTATGAATGTGTGTATGAGTGTGTGTATGAGTGTGTGTATGAGTGTGTGTATGAGTGTGTGTATGAGTGTGTGTATGAGTGTGTGTTTTGCTACAGAGTGAGTATCCAGCAGTTTACTGCTGCAGACAGAGTTTTATGAGGACAGCAGTGAAGACGCATCCAGCAGTCCTGCTAAACTGGCTGTTAGTGAGACTCTGTCAGGCTGACACTGATTGGCTGTCATCTCCACCAATCACGTCCCACGGATCTAAGAGGCGTTGCACAAAAGGACACAACTGCCTGTCGTGTATTCTTCCTCTGTGTTTAGTCACATGGTGATGATGACGATGTGTTATCCAACAGGCTGATAAACACATGAGCTGAGGAACTACTGTTCAGATGATAGAGACAGAATGACATGTCTGTCTTATACAGAGACAGGTCATTAAGGAGCAGGTAGGGGTTAGACAGTACAGAGACAGGTCATTAAGGAGCAGGTAGGGGTTAGACAGTACAGAGACAGGTCATTAAGGAGCAGGTAGGGGTTAGACAGTACAGAGACAGGTCATTAAGGAGCAGGTAGGGGTTAGACAGTACAGAGACAGGTCAGGAGCAGGTAGGGGTTAGACAGTACAGAGACAGGTCATTAAGGAGCAGGTAGGGGTTAGACAGTACAGAGACAAGTCAGGAGCAGGTAGGGGTTAGGGGTCATCTTGCTCTAGGCAGCCTACAGGTAGACTGCTGACACCAGGGATAGTGTCTCTGGTTCCCCTGAGGTGTGCTGGTCTCCTGTCGACACAGCGGCTCAGTAGGGTCAGGGTTCTAATAGTAGAGGCCGGGTTCTGGTGCATCACGGGCGTCACGGGTAATTAAACATTAAAACATGAGCGACGTCTCCGGGGGCCAAACACACAGAAGGGCCGTTCACTCAGCCATGTTTGCACCACGGCGCCCAACTTTACTAATCCAATTATGTTCCACTTGACGGTGATGCGTTGGGTCGCTGGTTCCACGCAGAGCCTCCTCCTCGCTGCTGGAGCGGCGTGGCGGTAATCAGACTCTGCAGCAGATGGCTGCGGCTGAAGAGCTTATCTCATCGGCCAGAGGTCCTGTTCTCCCCACGTAGCCCAACCCTCTGACGTGGCCGCAGACACGGCTCGCCACCCATTGGCTTATTAAACGCACACTGGCCACGCATGTCTAAGCGGTCTACTGTAAGAGCTTTAGACGTGTCGGGGGGGCGGCGGGGGGGTGTATATGTGCACATGTGTGCTGCAGCTACGACCTCCCCCCCCTCGCCTCAGCGCCGGGGCTCCTCGCCAGACGATCCGTTACTCCGACGCGAGAGCGGCGAGGGCAGCAGCTGCACTCGAGGAGCTGCTGTCAGCTCAGCTCGGGAACGCGGATCACAGGAAGCGGCGTTCCGCAGAACTCAGCGGTGCTGGCTCCATGCTAACAGACCAGAACATCATCATCATCCTACCCAGACCTCAGGGTTGAATAGTTTCCATGAGGCGCACCCTCAGGAGGGGCCAAGCAGGCAAATCTTTGGGGCCCCCAAGGAACATTTGGGCAAAGGGTCCCCAGAATGGCCGAGGTCATATTGGTACACTTTGCAATGACAACTATCCGCCCCCTGAAAGGCCCTGTACTCTGCAGCACCGCTAGCCCCGAAACCCCCAAGCTTTCAATGAGCTGCTTTGCCAGGGGCCTCCAGGGGCCCCCGGGGGCCCCAGGGTCTAGGGTGGACTCTGGGACTCTGAATGAACTCTGAAGCACTTGTTATAGAAACCAACTACTGGACAGAAGACAGCAGACAGAGTAACTTCACATTCCAGATTTCTAATGAATTTCCTATTTTTGCACGTGTTTGAAATCACCCTCAGACAGACTGGAGCGCTGCCACACAACCCAGTCATCATCAAGACAAATCAAATGAGCTTATCATGCAATACCATCACTGAGATGCCAGCAGAACTTTACAGAAGCAATTACATAAGCAGAGGCAGCCAGGCACATGTTGGGGCCCCCAGACATGGAATGACAAATCAGCTACAAGCTTACATGTTGGTTGCTCCACGTTGGACGTGTGTGTGGTGATTATTAATTAATGTGATCAAGATCAATAATTGACCAATTTTCTGAGGGGCCTCTCATCCTCATCCTCATCACATCATCATCCTCATCATCACCCTCATCATCATCATCCTCAACATCATCATCATCATCATCATCATCATCACATCATCATCCTCATCATCATCATCCTCATCTTCCTCCTACCTTGGGGGAACGCGTTGGGCTGGACGGCGCACAGGAAGGTGTGGACCAGGTGGAACAGGATCCCGATGGGACCCGGCTCGTAGTGGGCCAGGGTCTCGTAGACCCCCGCCGGGACGTCACCGAAGTCCAACCTGTTCTCCGGTTCTCTCTTGGGCTCCGGTGGTTCCGTCTCGGTCCCGGTCCCGGTCTCGGTCTCGGTCCCGGTCCGGGTCCCCGGGTCGCAGGACGCGAGGAGTCCGCACAGCAGGAGGAGAAGCAAGAGTCCCGGTGGACCCGGTAGTCCCGGTCCGGGTCCGGGTCCGGGCTTCCACATCGTGCGTCCTCCCGGTGACTGGACTGGACTGGACGGGGGGGGCGGCTAGGTCCGTGGGTCGGGGTGAAAGGTCAGCAGTAGGGTCAGCATGGGGTCCAGCAGCAGCGGTGCGTAAAGACCTCCTCAGCTCCTCACCTCCTCAGCTCCTCACCCTCCTCAGCTCTTCACCCTCCTCACCTCCTCAGCTCCTCACCCTCCTCACCTCCTCAGCTCCTCACCCTCCTCAGCTCTTCACCCTCCTCACCTCCTCAGCTCCTCACCCTCCTCACCTCCTCAGCTCCTCACCTCCTCAGTTCCTCACCTCCTCACCCTCCTCAGCTCCTCACCTCCTCAGTTCCTCACCACCCTCAGTTCCTCACCTCCTCACCTCCTCAGCTGCTCACCCTCCTCCACCCCTCCTCAGTTCCCTCACCCTCCATCACCATCCTCAGCTCCCTCACCCTCCTCAACTCCTCCAGTTCCTCACCTCCTCAGTTCCTCACCTCCTCACCCTCCTCAGCTCCTCACCTCCTCAGTTCCTCACCCTCCTCAGCTGCTCACCTCCTCAGTTCCTCACCTCCTCACCCTCCTCACCTCCTCAGTTCCTCACCTCCTCAGCTCCTCACCTTCCTCACCTTCCTCACCTCCGAGGCTCCGAGGCTTCTGGTCTCCGCGGCAACGCGAGGGGGTGGCGCGCATGGCTGGCGAGGCGCCGTTTCACGTCAGATCACATGAACGGGTGCGTGAGGCGCCCCCTGGTGGACCGAGCGAGCAGGACTCCTATTAGACCCCCTAAAGGACTCCTATTAGACCCCCTAAAGGACTCCTATTAGACCCCCTAAAGGACTTCTATTAGACCCCCTAAAGGACTCCTATTAGACCCACCTAAAGGACTCCTATAGGAACCCCTAAAAGGACTTCTATTAGACCCCTAAAGGACTCCTATTAGACCACCTAAAAGGACTCCTATTAGACCCCCTAAAGGACTCCTATTAGACCACCTAAAAGGACTCCTATTAGACCCCCTAAAGGACTTCTATTAGACCCCTAAAGGGACTCCTATTAGACCAACCTAAAGGACTCCTATTAGACCACCTAAAGGACTCCTATTAGACCCCCCTAAAGGACTTCTATTAGACCCCCTAAAGGACTCCTATTAGACCACCTAAAGGACTCCTATTAGACCCCCTAAAGGACTCCTATTAGACCACCTAAAGGACTCCTATTAGACCCCCTAAAGGACTTCTATTAGACCCCCTAAAGGACTCCTATTAGACCACCTAAAGGACTCCTATTAGACCCCCTAAAGGACTCCTATTAGACCACCTAAAGGACTCCTATTAGACCCCCTAAAGGACTTCTATTAGACCCCCTAAAGGACTTCTATTAGACCACCTGATGTATTTATAGGATGTGTGTTTATAGGATGTGTGTTTATAGGATGTGTGTTTATAGGATGTGTGTTTATGGGATGTATGTGTATAGGATGTGTGTTTATAGGATGTATGTGTATAGGATGTGTGTGTATAGGATGTGTGTGTATAGGATGTGTGTTTATAGGATGTATGTGTATAGGATGTGTGTGTATAGGATGTGTGTTTATAGGATGTGTGTTTATAGGATGTGTGTGTATAGGATGTGTGTTTATGGGATGTATGTGTATAGGATGTGTGTTTATAGGATGTGTGTGTATAGGATGTGTGTTTATAGGATGTGTGTGTATAGGATGTGTGTTTTATAGGATGTGTGTGTATAGGATGTGTGTTTATTGGGATGTATGTGTATAGGATGTGTGTTTTATAGGAATGTGTGTGTATAGGATGTGTGTTTATAGGATGTGTGTGTATAGGAATGTGGTGTTTATAGGATGTGTGTTTATAGGATGTATGGTGTATAGGATGTGTGTGTATAGGATGTGTGTTTATGGGATGTGTGTTTATAGGCCAACAATCCTGCTGTGTTGTGAAGAACTCAAATGTTGACATGAAGTGATCCATTAGTTTGGAGGATAAAAACTGAACAGAAACAAACATGTCATCATAAAACACACTTTTATTAATTCAAAATATGTGCATTTCATACGTCATCAAAAGAAACAAAAGATTCTCCAAGCAGCTGAAACAGTTGGCAGTGAGAACATCGGTTAGCTTGGCCCGGCCTCTCCTCCGCTAGAACCCCTCTGATTGGCTAGATCCGCTTCCCAAACAGAACCGGGTTCTGATTGGTTAGATCTGGTTCTAAAACTCTAGTTACTAGCGTACCGAAAAATTATAATCACACATTAACTCCAAAAATTACAACCGTGTCCATTAATAGGTTTCTAATATATTTTAAGTACATTTTACAAACTTTCCCAAAATAACATACAATAATTTGATATGTTTATAAACCATCCTGGAATTACACACTTCTTTGGTGATGGGGATCACCATGGCAACGAAAACTTGAAATTAGAAGTAATGGGAACAAATAAATCGTAGATCTCCTCGTAGCTGAGCGCGGTCTGAACACCCAGAGTCCAGATCCTTCAGCGCTCTGGTCCCGGGTTCTCCTGCCCAGGACCCGGCGGGGTTTCTGCTGGGCCTCGTCTGAAGTCTCGTGATAGAAAACGACGTCCTCCTCCTCGGGTACAAAAGTGATTGTGTTCCTCACGGTGGAACGGCGCCCCCCCGCAGGGCGTCTAAAGTGCTACGTCTGGCCTGAGCGGCCGCAAACCTGACATTAAACGTTAGCTAGCGAGTTAGCTGCAGCTGTCCCCGACCCCCGACCCCCACCCCCCCACACACACACACACACACACACACAACTCTCCCGCATACAGTATAAATATTAAAATAACATAACACAATTCCATAAATAACACTCCATATATTGCTTTACATTCGTACGTATGAACCCAGCCCCCACCCGGGGAAAGACGACCTCGTAGGGATAGAAGGAATAAGGAGTTGGAGGCGGAGTCAAAGTGGGCGTGGTCATTCTGGGCGGTACACAGGAAGCAGGACGTCAGACTGTAGAAACCAAAACCTTTCACCTGATAAAAGAATCACCCAGCAGAGGAACTCCACGTTATGATGTCATCGTTCAGAACCAGCCGGTCGTCACGGAAACCTTTCCACGGCCGTCCGTGTGTCTAGGTCAGGTCTAGGTCGGGTCTAGGCCAGGTCTGCCGTTTGGACCCGGTCACACCGTGGACCAGACCACCATCACCGGGACCGGGTCCTGAGGCTCCTGGTCGGTTCTCTCTCAGCCTTCCCGTCTCCGCTGCCCCAGAGACAGCGACCGGTTCCCCGGGACCCCCGATAGCCCGGGGGGGGGGGGGGGGGGGTAGTTGATTTGCAGTCCAATGATGGTGAAGCGGTCCACCTCCAGAGGTCCTCGTCCTCATTCTCCTCGCCTCCCGCCTCCGGTCTGGTTTCTGGCTCCGCCTCCTGGCTGCCCCGGGGCCTGGGGACAGGGTCTCAGGTTCTGGAAGAGACGGCTGGGGGTGGCGGCGGCCAGGGAGGGGGTGGTGGGTCGCACCGGGCGTGGGGTGGATGTAGAGGGAGGACGGACGTGCTGGTGGCGAACGTGCTGGTGGAGGAGGTGGTGGTGGAAACGTGCTGGTGGAGGAGAGGTGGAGGAGGACGGAGGGGTGGGAGGAGTAGTCCTGGGACCGGCTGGGTGGTCAACCGAGGAACGAGGAGGAAGAGGAGGTTAGATGTTGCGTGCAGGAAAGTATCTTGGGTCTCCTCCCAACCCGGAGAACCACAACATCACATCAGCAAATCCACAGAGCATGACATCACATGAACATCACAAGAGGAAACAGGGACTGGCCCAAGGTGGTTGGCTAGCCTAAGGTGTGCAGCGGGATTACCTGTGGGCGGGGCTAGCACCGGGAGCCGGTTCCTTGGGCGCTTTGTCCCCTGCTCCGCATTGCTGGGGGAATGGGCGCGGGGCTTGGAAAAGCTGGTCCTCCATAGTTGGCTCTCGACGGTAGATCATACGGACGCCCAGCAGCACGATACTGGTTAGCACCTTGAAGATCCAGGAGGCGCCAGGGAGGGACACATCAGAACCCACCCTGACCCATGGGACGTTCTAAAGCTTCTAAGAAGCTTCTCTTTACCCCAGATAGCGCAGGAGGAACACACACAGCTGTACGGCCAGAAGCTCCTGAACCTTCAGCGACTGGACAACACCTACCGGATTCAGCTGACGGGAAAGACGAGAACATGTCAGCATCCACCCTTCTTCTCAGAAGACACCTCTTCGAGATACCACTTCCGATTCTGTTCATGTTTATTGTACATAAATATAAAACAGACTATGGGGGGTTTCACCAATGAATAGGAGGGGCCAGGGGAATGAGCCACTCTCCTCGGGCCACCAATCGAGCGTGTGGGTCCGTTGGCAACCACATACACACACAACACGACACACACACAACACACAGCAACACACATACACCGACGACACACACAAGCACACACACAACGGCACCACAGCAGCACAGCACACAACACACACACACACACACGGAGCACGTAGGGCATGAAGCAATGCGTCAGGCAGGGTGAGAGGAGGAGTGAGGAGGAGAGGAGAAGGCTGAGGAGACGACGTGTGCTTCCTGGCGGCGCTTGACCAGTCCACGGGCGCACGAGCAATGGGCTCTCTGTACTTCACTATACACGGAGGAGAAGCGAGGATGAGGAGAGAGCAAGCACAGTGTGTGTCAGTGTAAAGCACCCATCGTGTGTGTGTGTGTGTGTGTCGTGTGTGTGTGGTGTGGTGTGTGTGTGTTTGGGTGGGTGTTTGTGTGTTGTGGGGTCGTCCTACGTTCAGCGAGTTGAGTGTCGTTAAGACTTGGTGGTGAAGGTGTATGTTTGATTGATGTGCACGGTTCACACATTCGTCCATGACCACAGCATGAAGCGTATCACGAGGTTGAAGTAACACAAGCACCCATAGGTGCTCTGGGGGGCTGGGGGGGGAGGGGGGACACGAGATAACCATACTAACAATTATACTTATATAACTATTAGTAATATTACAACAGTCAGCCTTCGTTTAGCCAGGACACAATAAATAATCACTGAATTTACACTACTGTTTACGCTTTGTATCTAAGAAATCTTCAGGACCTTTTCACCAAGGAGCAGTAGGAGTTAGAAAAACATCTTGCATCTAGAGTTCTACGTTGGTAGAGTTAGAAAGCATCTTGCCTAGGGTCCTACAGGTAGGATTAGGAGGCACACTTGCGCTGGGACGTGCTACAGGTAGGAGTCAATCAGGAGAGCACTTGCCTAGGAGCTACAGGTAGGAGTTAGGAAGCATCTTGCTTCTAGGATCCTACAGGTAGGATTAGGAAGATCTTGCTCTTAGGATCCTACAGGTAGGAGTTAGGGGGCATCTTGCTCTAGGATGCTACAGGTAGATTAGGGGAAGCATCTTGCTCTTAGGATCCTACAGGTAGGAGTTAGGGAGCATCTTGCTCTAGATCCTACAGGTAGGAGTTAGGAGGCATTTGCTCTAGGATGTACAGGTAGGAGTAGGAAGCATCTTTGCTCTAGGATCTACAGGTAGGAGTTAGGGCATCTGCTCTGGATGCTACAGGTAGGAGTTAGGAAGCATTCTTGTCTAGGATCCTACAAGTAGGAGTTTTGACGCTAGACTACGCTAACCCCAACCCTTTTTATCCTGTGTGGTCACAGAACTCCCGATGGCCGACTATCAAAACATTGACATTCAACATGAACAATGGGTCTGTGGTCCCCGGGTCGGCTGGACCGGCCTTGGC
>PIJE02002298.1:16566-41767 GCA_002895965.2 Coryphaenoides rupestris
ATCTGCACATTCAATGACTCGTCATCCACTTCACATGCACGTCATTCATCCGAATCACATGAATTCTATCGCACATCACATGACGTTCATCCACATCACATGACGTCATCATCGCACATTAAACATCAACAAACAACTTCTGTTATGTTTGAGTCCGCAGACCTCCCCCCTCATTTTTCCCTGGTCGCTATTTTATTGGGCTGTGGTTCATGATAGCCTACTGATGTCCCCGCCCTTTCCTATCAGATCTATTCTTTACTTGTGTGTGGAGTCTAGCGGATGTTCACCTGCCTTAAGTAATTTCCTTGTTGGTCAAGTTCTACTTCCTGCTGCTTTCGCTTAGTTACTTCTCTCTAGTTTAAGCTGTACTTCCTCTAGAATTTAAGTGTACTTCTGTAGTTCTGCAGTTGTTATTCTGCTCTCCCTGGCCAGGTGGGGGACCGCCTCTTCTCGTCCTTCGGTCAGGACATCCTGGACGCCCTCTACTGGACGGCCACGGAACCCAAGGAGCGCAAGAGGGACGGCCTGGGAGTCCTCGCCCACTTCCTGATGGCCGTGTGCTTCACCTGTATCCTCCCTCGGCTTTGATGGCCCCCTGTAGACCACCTGTAGGCCCCATGTAGACCACCTGTAGGCCTCCTGTAGGCCCCCTGTAGGCCCCTCGACCTCCACCTGCTCCTCAGTGTGTAGGGAGTCACGCCTGCTCACAGCGTATCATACGTGGTCAGTGTGTCAGAGTGAGGATCAGATTAGTACTCGTGGATTATCTGGGATTAGGAGCACGGTTTCACACGGCAACTAGAACACAACAGGGAACCTCCTTGTGACAGCGGAAGCAACACCTTAGCAGGAAGATATCCAAAGAGTCACAAATAAGGACAAAAATATCATAAAACATATACATATAAAGGTGTGGAGTATAGTACAGTAATCTAGAATAGCAGGTATCTTGGTGGTTGTAGGAGAAAGGTGTTTATGAATGGACAATAAGGAATATGATCATTGAATATTGTAACATGGAAATGTACAGTATTACTGTGAGTATTACTGTGAGTATTACTCTGAGTATGACTGAGTATTGGTGTTCCTGAGCGCGGCTCAGTCCTTCATGCCCTGCTCATCATGGTGCAGGCTCTGGCCATCAACGTGGCCTTCAACTCCCACAACAAGTCTCTGCTGACCATCATGCTGTCCAACAATGTGAGGACACACACACACACACACACACACACACTATGTAACGTGCAATGATGATGAGTGTTTCCTCTTCATCCTCAGTTTTTGGAGCTCAAAACAAACGTGTTCAGGAAGTTTGGGAAGAACAACCTCTTCCAGATGTCCACCAGCGGTGAGACACACACACACACTCACACCCGCACCGTGTTAGCTATGCTAAGCTATGCTATTTTGTCCTTATTTGTGACTCTTTGGATATCTTCCTGCTAAGGTGTTGCTTCCGCTGTCACAAGGAGGTTCCCTGTTGTGTTCTAGTTGCCGTGTGAAACCGTGCTCCTAATCCCAGATAATCCACGAGTACTAATCTGATCCTCACTCTGACACACTGACCACGTATGATACGCTGTGAGCAGGCCTACAGGGGGCCTACAGGAGGCCTACAGGTGGGTCTACAGGGGCCTACAGGTGGTCTACAGGGGGCCTACAGGTGGTCTACATGGGGCCTACAGGGGGCCATCAAAGCCGAGGGAGGATACAGGTGAAGCACACGGCCATCAGGAAGTGGGCGAGGACTCCCAGGCCGTCCCTCTTGCGCTCCTTGGGTTCCGTGGCCGTCCAGTAGAGGGCGTCCAGGATGTCCTGACCGAAGGACGAGAAGAGGCGGTCCCCCACCTGGCCAGGGGACAGGAAGTACACTGAGAACTACAGGAAGTACACTTAAATCTAGAGGAAGTACACTTAGAACTAGAGGAAGTACACTTAAACGGAACCAGCAGGAAGTAGACTTTGACCAACAGGAAATACTTAACAGGTGACATCTCGTCTAGACTTCCACACACAAGTAAAATAGTCTGATAGGAAGGGGCGGGGACACAGTGGGCTGTCATGATACCAACAGCCAATAAAATAGCACCAGGGAGAACTGAGGGCGGAGTCTCGACTCAAACAAACCAGAAGCTTTGTTTGTTGATGTTTATGTGGATGATGACGTCATGTGATGTGGATGACGTCATGTGATGTGGATGATGATGTCATGTGATGTGGATGATGACGTCATGTGATGTGGATGACGACGTCATGTGATGTGGATGATGTCATGTGATGTCGTGATGTGGATGACGACGTCATGTGATGTGGATGATGACGTGATGTGGATGATGACGTCATGTGATGTGGATGATGTCATGTGACGTGGATGACGTCATACCTCCGTCATGCTGTAGATGAGGTACAGCTTGATGACGGACTGTCCTCGTATCACATGGTACATCATGGAGTAGTCGACACAGTGCATCATGGACAGACACAGCAGCAGGATGAGACCCTTCAGCACGTCACACACCTGGGAGGGCTGGAGACCCCCGGAACCACTGGGGAGGGCGCACACACACACACACACGCACACACACACACACACACACACACACAATCACGCACACACATTAAGTGATGGGCTCCATCACAGCGTGTGTGTGTGTGTGTGTGTGTGTGTGTGTAGACACCCTCCCTGGTTGTCATGTTTCACGTCAACACTCCGCTAGACACCACACACACATGCAGGGCGGCATGCACGGTGGTGGGCACACACATGGTGCAGAGATGGACACACACACACACACACACACACACACACACACGGTGCAGAGATGGACACACACACACACACACACACACACACACACACACACACACACACACACACACACACACACACACACACACACACACACACACACACACAGCAAGACGTGCACACACAGACACACGCACACACATACACACACACACACAGCAAGACGTGCACACACAGACACAGCAAGACATTCACACACACACTAATACACACTCAGACACATGCACACACAACCAGGATAAATACTTGAAATTAATAGTTAGAATACCTGTAGCTGTATATACTGTATATATATATATACAGTATATCTCATATTCAAGTTCTGAGATTAATGGGACTCTCGTTAACATTTGTCTTTAGTAGTCTTTAGTTCTGTAGTATTATACGAGTACTCTAGTATTATTACTACTCTGTTATTGTGTTGTTCTCTGCAGGGGGAGGAGCCACAGAGCTGGTGCCCACAGGAAGCCCTCTCAGCTGCTACTGGTCCAGGCTCACCTGGTCCAGCAGTAACACACCTGGTGTGTGTTGTCCAGGTGACTCCTGGGGCCACACTGCCACCTGGTGGTCTGGCTCAGTGCTTACAGAGCACAGCAAAGCGTTCTGACTGTTGGTCGTGTTCGACGGCCGGGTTCCAGCCGGCGGTGAGGGGGGCGGGGCCGGTGGCCATGTTTGATCTCCCCCCCAGGAGGGGAGAGGGAGGCGGCTACACTACACATCGTACACTCTGATGAATCAGACTCACCAGGTGATGGCATTAACAATAAAAAGATATTTGTATTAAAAAAATGCTTAAAGTTGCCATTTGCTTTGCCTGTTCACTGGGGTTGCCGGTCTAGGGTTGGAGAGGTTATTAATAATAATGTTTAATAAAGTTTTGATTAAGACCGTCGTCCTCCTGTTGAACTGTAGTGTACGCAGTGTAATGCAGTGTCCATAGTACTCCACCCCGGGCACTTTTAGTGTACTATCTGTCGCATACTAAGTGGATTTGGGCTGTACTGCCTCCTACTCTCTCCTGCTGCGCGGTACGCTGGTGTGGAGGTGAGGCTCTGTTACCATGGTCGTTGTCCTGGTACCATGGAAACAGTCCCGGTACCATGGTAACCGCCCTGAAGCCGTGGCTAACCTCTTGGCCTAGCATAGCGTAGCAGAACGCTATTCTATTATATTCATGAGTCATGTGACAAAGATTCTCCTATTTTAACGACTTACAATTATTGATTTGTTGGGGATTGCTTAAAACAGCGCTAGCTTCAGCGTCTTGGTGTACATGAGTGCAGGGAGATGATATGGAGCGGGGGCGGGGGGGGGGGGGGGTGGCTGACAGTGATGACATCATGGCGCCCAGGTGGGGTGGAAATGACGGGGTGGGGGTGGGGCTTGGGGCGTGACATCGTACCTGGTTCTCCTGCAGTAAGGACACGTGTGCGCCCTGCAGGGGGAGGGGGGAGGGGGGAGAAACCACCAGTCATCACGTGCACACTGCCACGTGCACACTGCCACGTGCGCGCTCCTACGTGCACACCGACACGTGCGCGCTCACAAGCACGGAAGCACAGTGTGTTCGCGAGGGGACTCGCTCTTCTGCTCTGTACGTTGTGATTGGCCGATACCCCTCCTGGATCATCCAATCAGCGTTAGGCAGTTTGTTTTCTATAGCGCTTACCCAGAAACCCCTTCTCTCTGTCCACGGGTTATAATAGAACTTATCAGTTCAATTTAATATCGATTTTCTCTTGCATGGGATCCAATGAAGATCAGATTAGAGAGTAATTAGTGAGTGATTAGTGAGTAATTACTGAGTGATTAGTGGGTGGTTAGTGAGTAATTACTGAGTGATTAGTGGGTGGTTAGTGAGCGGTTAGTGGGTGGTTACCTGGCACCACAGCAGGGCAGGGTCAGGAGGCGGAGCAGAGCGAGGATCACCCTGACAGGAAGTAGTGTGAATACGTACAGGAAGGCGTCCAGACACAACAGGTTGCCAAACGCCATCATCTGCAGAGGAGACATCACCATGGTAACTACATATCCAACATCACCATGGTAACCATCTACCTACCATCATAGACAACATCACACACGGCAGGCATACAGGCAGACAGACAGACAGACAGACGGACAGACGGACATACACAGTTGTGTGTGAAGTCTAATATAAAACAAAGAGTTTAGTGGTCTACTGTCATCGTCCAGTGGGTCAGAGGTGGGAGGTGGGAGGTGGGAGGTCAGAGGTCAGGGGTCGGGGGTCGGTACCTTCTCCAGCTCCTTGGGGATGCGCATGCAGCTGTACACCCTCTCGCGTCGCTCGGTGAACTTGGCCTCGTCGTTCTCCAGGTAGTAACCCCGGGTGAGCTCTGCACCCAGGAAGTGGCCCAGAGACGGCTCTGCAACACACACACACACACACACATTATACACACACACACACACACACACACACACATTATACACATTTACATTTACATTTACATTTAGGGCATTTGGCAGACGCTTTTATCCAAAGCGACTTACAAAGAGTACATTTGTTGAAGGAGAGGCAGCAATATATCACTGTGGTACCTGAAGATAAGAATAGAGCTGTTTTCGAGCATTCCTATTTACGAGACGAATAGAACGAGTTTCATAATTGCCAAGTTGCCTGCATAAGTAGCTGGCAGGCGTGTGATTCTAAGCATGATACAACATCTGAGAACGAACAACAATGCTAAGTGTCTTAATAAATGTTAAGACTTATAAACACGCAGGTTAGTGCTAGGGGGGGGGGTTATGTAGAGTCCAGGTGAATACACACACATTATAGACACACACACACATTATAGACACACACACACACATTATAGACAGACACACACACATTATAGACACATACACACACACAGCCTCTGGTTATTTAGTTAACAGGCGGGGGGAGGAGCTCCAACCAGATATACTACTAGTATATCAACACGACCACAACACTTATTATAACACAGGAGAGCGTTATGCAAATACACTAAATACACTAAATACACTAAATACACTAAATACACACTCTGTCCTCCAGACTACTGGGGGGGGGGGGGGGGGGTCAGGAGACTGTACATGAAATACTGCAAAAGTGCAGTCAAGTAATCCAGAATACATAAAGAAATAGTACTACTAATACTACTAATAAGTACTACTGGTGAAGGTGAGCTGGTGGAGATGACAGATGACTGTCAGCAGGGTCTCAACTGGACCTGGGTCTCACCTGGACCTGGGTCTGGGTCTCACCTGGGTCTGGGTCTGGGTCTCACCTGGACCTGGACCTGGTCTGGTCTGGGACCTGGGTCTGGGTCTGGGTCTGGGTATCACCTGGGTCTGGGTCTCACCTGGGTCCAGGTCTGGGTCTGGGTCTCACCCGGGTACAGGTCTCACCTGGGTCTCCAGGAGCAGCTGGGACCACCGGCCCCGGGTCCAGGTCTGAGGGTCCCAGGGTCTCGGGGATCAGGGGGGCTCCGGGACCCCCCATGGTGCAGCTCGGTCTCCTCCTCAGCTCCGCTCCTCCTCCTCCTCCTGGTTGTCTCCTCTTCTTCTCCTCTCCTATCGGACCCGAGCCCGACGAGCCGGCCGCCATCTTTGCTCCTCGCCCCGCCCCCGCCGTCTCGTCCCGCCCCCTGTCAGGTCCGGGTGACGTCATCGCAAAGCACAGCCCATAATAATAATAATAATAATAATAATAATAATAATAATAATAAAGTACATCATCTAGATATACTAGATATGAGCTGTTTGGACGCAGTTATAATAATATAATAATATTAGAGAATAATATTAGAATTTATATTATAATATGTATGTGTGTGTGTGTGTGTGTGTGTGTGTGTGCACTTACTTGCACATTTATAATACTTTTGGATTCAGAGGCTATATTCCCCATTCCTACATTTTCGTGTATAGCTGAGTTTTCTTTTTATCTTTATTATGTATATTGTGTTATCTTTATTGTGTTATCTTTATCATGTATATTGTGTTATCTTTATCATGTATATTGTGTTATCTTTATTATGTATATTGTGTTATCTTTATTATGTATATTGTGTTATCTTTATTGTGTTATCTTTATTATGTATATTGTGTTATGTTTATTGTGTTATCTTTAATTATGTATATTGTGTTATGTTTATTGTGTTATCTTTAATTATGTATATTGTGTTATCTTTATTGTGTTATCTTTATTATGTATATTGTGTTATCTTTATCATGTATATTGTGTTATCTTTATTGTGTTATCTTTATCATGTATATTGTGTTATCTTTATTGTGTTATCTTTAATTATGTATATTGTGTTATCTTTATTATGTATATTGTGTTATCTTTATTGTGTTATCTTTATCATGTATATTGTGTTATCTTTATTGTGTTATCTTTATTATGTATATTGTGTTATCTTTATTGTGTTATCTTTATTATGTATATTGTGTTATCTTTATTGTGTTATCTTTATTATGTATATTGTGTTATCTTTATTGTGTTATCTTTATTATGTATATTGTGTTATCTTTATTATGTATATTGTGTTATCTTTAATATGTATATTGTGTTTTATTTATTATGTATATTGTGTTATCTTTATTATGTATATTGTGTTATCTTTATTATGTATATTGTGTTATCTTTATTGTGTTATCTTTATTATGTATATTGTGTTATATTTATTATGTATATTGTGTTTTATTTATTATGTATATTGTGTTATCTTTATTATGTATATTGTTTTATTTATTATGTATATTGTGTTATCTTTATTATGTATAATGTGTTATTTTTTGCGTACTTTTATCCATACTGTCGCCTGCCATGTCACCAGAGTACAGTATATATATATCTTTATATATCTTTGTTTTGGGCACAGTGACCAGTTTCAGCCATGGTTCTGAATATAGTTAATGCCTCATATAGAGATATTAGGCCTTATCTATATTCTAATATAGAGATAGTAGACATTATCCATATTCTAACATAAAGCTATGAGACCTATTGAGTCAGTATTTCACCACTTGGTGGAGCCATCGCTGCACCCAAACAGAAGCGACCAAACAGAGAGTGAGTCCAGGCAGGACTGCAGAGCCCAGTCGGCTGCAGGACATCAGAAGTCAGTAGCAGGCAGTGTTTGTAAGCACGGTTTATTATTGGAACACATAATGGTAAAGCATATATACCAGAGACATCTGACAGTTCACACCTCTGCTATATCCTGTACAAATGGGTCTAATCGACGAGGCTCAAACATGTTTAGAAATGGGATAGCTTCCTTACAAATGCACAAATAAATACTCATTATATTCAAATGTAGAAAGACATCCGGCCACCTTTCCTCTCGCCAGTTTTCAAATCAGAGTCCAACTAAAGAGGGGATCTGGGATGGCTTCATGAATGAGTGAAGAGTGAAGATAGAGAAAGAACCAAAACACACAGGCGGGCATCTCAGAGCTCTCCTGTCGCGCCGGGCCGGTCGGTTCAGCCCAGCCCGGCGTCAGAGCGCTCAGCAGGGCCGGGCCGGTCGGTTCAGCCCAGCCCGGCGTCAGAGCGCTCAGCTGGGCCGGGCTGGTCGGTTCAGCCACAATCCAACGTCAGAGCGCTCAGCTGGGCTGGGCTGGGACACACAGGTGCTTTGGTACTGGTCTAGCTATTGATTGAGATGGGGAGATGTTTCAGGCTCTGCGGCAGCCTACAGAACTGAGAAGAAACGGAGCGTGTAGTGAAGAACATCAAGCCGTCAGGTGGCCCAGCGGGGTGTCTGGGTGGTAGACGGGAGATCCACCTCTATTTACACTGCAGCCACACCCCTCCCCGCCCCCAACACAGCCACGCCCACCCAGAGATGCCATTTTAAAAAGTTCACATATCAAACCCAAAAAAGTTCTAGAAAATCATGCAGGAAATGTTGTGGAGCCTCCGTCTGTCGAAGGTACAGGAGGAACGTGTCACGTTCGGGAGATCACGTTCGGGAGATCACGTTCAGGAGATCACGTTCAGGAGATCACGTTCAGAAGGTACGGTCATGATCTGGCAAATCAACATGGGGATAAAAATGACAACGTGGTGCAACGGATCAGAAGAGAGAAATACCAACAGACTATAAACACAAGTGGAGATCTGCTTGAATTCACAACATGGCCGATAAAACAAGAGCGGATGCAGAGACAGGCCACTGGGTTTCCAATAAAAATGCAAATGTCTTCCACATGATCTGAGTTGGCCTGCGATGCAGAAACACAACTTGACTGAAGAGACGCTGCAATGTCCGCCATGACATGTGACCTGCAGATCCACCAATCACACGGACCGAGTTTCCTCTAGAGTTCAGTCTCAAAAGTTCCTGGAGGGAAATGTCCAAGAGATTCTTTACAAAACGCTCCCGTTTCATCCCGTTAGCTTCACGTACGCCTCGCACGCTAGCCGCGGACCGGACACGGAGTAGTCTTATGAGGGGGGGGGGGGGGGGGGTGGGGGTATTGCTGCCAGGCTGTTGGGGATTTTCTGGAGACTGGAGAGATTCTGTCAGTGAGGTGGTGGTGGTGGTGGTGGTGGTGGAGGAGGAGGAGGCGGTGGAGGAGGAAGAGGAGGAGGATGTGAGGGGTTCCAGAGGGGTGTTACTGGGAGGGCTGGGGTCCAGCGTTCTCAGGCCTGGTGTCCTGGGGGGTGTTACTGGGAGGGCTGGGCTCCAGCGGTCTCAGGCCTGGTGTCCTGGTGGGGTGTTACTGGGAGGGCTGGGCTCCAGCGGTCTCAGGCTTGGTGTCCTGGGGGGGGTGTGGCTTGGTGCTCCAGGGGCTGTTGTTGCCAAGCGCCGGGGAGCTGGTGAAGTCGTCGTCATCGTCGAGGCCGTTGCTGGCGTCGTACTGCGTGTTCTCCAGACGGGTGATCAGACGCTCGTCCTCGTCCCCGAACTCCCCGCCCATCAGGGTGGGCTCGCCAACCACCATCACATCCTGCAGGGGCAACGAGAACCAGTTCAGACCAGGGAAGACCAGGTGAGACCAGTCTAAGACCAGGTGAGACCAGCCACGCCCAGTTTAGACCAGTAGTGACTAGTTCAGACCAGTTCAGACCAGTTCGAACCAGGTCAGACCAGGTTTGACCAGTTCAGGACAGTTTAAGACCAATTCAGACCAGTTCAGACAAGATAACACAAGAACACACCAGTTAAGACCATTGCAATCAAATTCAGACCAGTCCAAATAATTTTAGACCAGTTAAGACCACATCAGACCAGTTTGTTCCTGTTTGTATTGTTGTTCAAATGTTACTGATTCTGAGGTTTACTTTAGACCAAGTTAGAGCAGTTCAGAGAGCTGTTTAGAGCAGTACACACACACACACACACACACACACACACACACACACTCACACACACACTCACTCCTTTGTGATGAAGAGGATGGCAGGAGAACCCCCCCCCCCCCTTCCCCCATGTCAACAAACCAACACACACTTCCCTTCATCAGGCTAATTCATTGAGGTGAGCTTTTCAGCTAAATGACTGAATATCCGCACTGATTTGTCAATTAGCACAGCTAATTAAGTCATTAGCTCACAGCGTGCTGATTGCCAACATGGCAACAGCCCCATCTGGTCCGGGAGGGGATCTGCCAGACCCGCCCCCCCCCCCCCCCCACACACACACACACACACACACACACACACACACACACACACACACACACACACACACACACACACACACACACACACACACACACACACACACACACACACACACCTTCTCCTCCCCTTACACCCCCATGCTAACAGCCTGCTGCTAACATGCTAACAGCCTGTCGCTGGTCTGGGAGCGCCATACACACATATTGTTAGCTCATCATTAACATGCGTGTGTGTGTGTGTTTATGTGTGTGTGTGTGTGTTTATGTGTGTGTGTGTGTGTGTTTCTGTGTTTATGTGTGTGTGTTTATGTGTGTGTATGTGTGTTAATGTGTGTTTATGTGTGTGTATGTGTGTGTGTGTGTGTGGGGGGGGGGGGGTTCCTGGACAACCGGTGGGATTTCATCATCGGTTCACAGGCAACATGTTCAAGGTCCTGACAACAATGGAGTCTTTTTAAAGATTGCTCCGTATTTCAGGGCCAGACGCCATCACAGAACAATCTGGGAAGTCGTCATTGGAAACAGTTTGGAAAAGGGCGGGCCCTCTCAAAACTCCCTGGCAGGTGATTGGACGAGCCATCTGTCTGTCACCATTGTAACAACCAGTTTCTGCTTCTGGCTGTGGTCACACCTAAACCACGCCCCCTCGCTGCTAGCAGAATGCTGATTGGTCCGAACCACCGCTGGTTCTGACAATGAAATCGCTGGACTTGGAGCAAGAATGAATAAAGAAAAAATAATGAATAAAGAATAAAGTCGGGGTCTGCTATGAGATACAGCTGCTGAGACACCAACATGTTGTCTGTCATGGCAGCAAGACATCCAGATGTTTTGAAGACAAAACTTCCAGTCATCCTGAGAGAGAACATTAACAGATAAGATAAGATAAGATAAGATAAGACGAAGATAAGATAGAACTTTATCAATCCCGAAGGAAATTCTTGTGCCAGAGGTTGCTCAAAATACCAACAACATAAGCATAGCAATAAAACAATAAACTAGAATAATAAAATAAAATAATACATTTACAAATTTACAGTGAATAAGCCTAAGATATGAAGCCTAAGATATGAAGCCTAAGATATGGAGCCTAAGATATAAAGCCTAAGATATGAAGCCTAAGATATGAGCCTAAGATATGGAGCCTAAGATATGGAGCCTAAGATATGAAGCCTAAGATATGGAGCCTAAGATATGGAGCCTAAGATATGAAGCCTAAGATATGGAGCCTAAGATATGAAGCCTAAGATATGAAGCCTAAGATATGAAGCCTAAGATATGAGCCTAAGATATGGAGCCTAAGATATGGAGCCTAAGATATGAAGCCTAAGATATGGAGCCTAAGATATGAGCCTAAGATATGGAGGAGATGATATTGAAGCCTAAGATATGAAGCCTAAGATATGGAGCCTAAGATATGAAGCCTAAGATATGGAGCGAGGCCTAAAATATGGAGCCTAAGAATATGAAGCCTAAGATATTGAAGCCTAAGATATGGAAGCCTAAGATATGGAGCCTAATATGGAGCCTAAGATATAAGCCTAAGATATGAAGCCTAAGATATGAAGCCTAAGATATGAAGCCTAAGATATGAAGCCTAAGATATGGAAGCCTAAGATATGAGCCTAAGATATGGAGCCTAAGATATGAAGCCTAAAGATATGAAGCCTAAGATATGAGCCTAAGATATGAGCCTAAGATATGGAGCCTAAGATATGAAGCCTAAGATATGGAGCCTAAGATATGGAGCCTAAGATATGGAGCCTAAGATATGGAGCCTAAGATATGGAGCCTAAGATATGGAGCCTAAGAGAAGCCTAAGATATGGAGCCTAAGATATGGAGCCTAAGATATGAAGCCTAAGATATGGAGCCTAAGATATGGAGCCTAAGATATGAAGCCTAAGATATGGAAGCCTAAGATATGGAGCCTAAGATATGGAAGCCTAAGATATGGAGCCTAAGATATGGAGCCTAAGATATGGAGCCTAAGATATGGAGCCTAAGATATGGGCTTGAGCTGGTGAAAGGGGAACAGAGATGAACAAATGACAAATGACGTCTTCATGTATTCATTACTATTCTAGCGATCAAAGAGGGGCAGAGGGGCAGGGCCGTCGACACACTGCACCACACAGCATAAGATAAGTTAAGATAAGATAAGTTAAGATAAGATAAGATAAGATAAGATCGAACTTTAAAAATATATAAATATATAGACAAGATAAGATATTCAGACAGTGAAAACAATTAGTCATAATTGAAGTGTAATACTGTGATGATAATAATAATGGTTAGTGGACGTATTGCACCTGATAGAAAGAATATGAAGAATATTGCACATAATGTTGAAAGGTAATGTAGGAGAGGTATTGGACATGACAATAACATAACATAACATAAATCTAACTTCATAAAGACGAAGTTGGATTAAGTTCACGTCATTTAAAACGGGAATATGGACGACGAGAGCAGAGGAGCTGAGGTCTCGTCTCGTCTCCATACGTCTGCCTGGTAGTCCCTGTGTTTCCTCTCGGGGGCACTGTTACACACCGCATTACGCTGCCCGCGCCTCCTCCTCCGCGCCTCCTCCTCCGCGCCTCCTCGCCCGCCTCCCACTCCCCCACCTCCTCCTCCCCCCCTCGAGGGGGGGAGGAGGAGGTGGGGGAGTGGGAGGCGGGCACAGGAGGAGGAGGAGGAGGAGGAGGAGGAGCTCATTGCTATGGGGCTCACGTAGGCTGCTGCTCCGACACAAACCAACAACTTCTCAGACAAAGACGGCCGGGCGCGCAACATATGTCGCGTAGCGTGTAGCGTAGCATGTTGCTAGCGTGTAGCGCGGAGCGTAGCGTGTTGCTCGTGTGTAGCTCCGCACTACACGCGACATATAGCATGGGTCCACGGACACGTGTGTGTGTGTGTGTGTGTTGGGGGGGGGTGTGTGTGTGTTTGTGGGGGGTGTGTGTGTGTGTGTGTGGGGGGGGTGTGTGGGTGTGCGTGTGTGTGTGTGGGGGGGGGGGGGGGGTGGGTGTGTGTGTGTGTGTGTGGGGGGGGGGGGGGTGTGTGTGTGTGTGGGCGCTGGGCCAAACTGTCTTGTGTTTATGAAGAGCTTATGGAAGAGAGAGAGACAGAGACAGAGAGAGAGAGAGAGGACTTGACAGAGAGACAAATGTCATAGTTATGATAAATAGTTATCGGGTTATGTCATGATTAAATAGTTACTGTGTTATGATACGGTTATGGCCATTAAAGTTATGCTGAGAGTTAGAGTCTGGCTGTAATTATGGTTGTATGAGAGAGAGAGAGAGAGAGAGAGAGAGAGAGAGAGAGAGAGAGAGAGAGACGGATAGATAGATAGAGAGACAGAGTGAGAGAGAGAGACAGTGAGAGAGAGAGAGAGAGAGAGACAGAGTGAGAGAGAGAGACAGTGAGAGAGAGAGAGAGAATTGAATTGAATTGAAATTGAATTTAATTGAAAAATTGAAAATTGAATTGAATTGAGAGAAAGAGAGATAGAGTGAGAGAGAGAGACAGTGAGAGAGAGAGAGACAGACAGTGAGAGAGAGAGACAGACAGTGAGAGAGACAGAGAGAGACAGAGAGAGAGACAGTGAGAGAGAGAGAGAGACACAGTGAGAGAGAGAGAGAGAGAGAGAGAGAGAGAGCGAGGAATTTTAATTAAAGTTAAAAGCTGGTTTGTGAGCGTAGTTCGTTTGTGTGTCGCTCTCTGTCATCATCTAATACATCAATAATGCTCCTCACTCCTGATCCTGCCAAAATGAGTGTCAACTATTAAATATTAATTCATAATAAGTACTAAATATCAATAACAAAACGTTATTATTCAGATTTAGTACTTATATAGTAAATATTTAATGGTTGACACTAATTGTACACAAATGGATGAGCGGTCGATGAATGCGTGAGTCAAACCAGCGAGACCTGCATGAGCCACAGAGCTGTTAGCTTAGCATTAGCCACAGTTACATTTTCTCACATTTTGTTTTTAATTGATGAGGTTATTAGTCTCACTTGTTTCAGTATTATTATATTATTATAATGTATTCAGATGGACAAATTATCAAAACATAACGACAAGATCTTACATCATAGTTCAGAGTACAGAGGTCGTGACCTATGACACCTGGAGGCGGAGTTAGAGGCGGAGTCAGGAGGTTGATGCTTACAGGTACCTGACTGGAGAGGCTGAAATTGGAGGCGGGGCTTCTCTTTTTCCCAGCAGCCCCGGCGGCGCTGTTAGCGCTGCTCGCTGAGTTCTTCCGTTTCCTCCGCTTGGTGGCGGGGGGGCGGGCGGGCTCAGCTTTAGCCCGACCTGACGTCACATAACATCACTTATTAATAATATATATATATCATAACCATAACCATCAACTATATCATAACATCACAGATTAATAATATAACTATATATATCATAACCATAATAACTACATAACATCACTTATTAATAATATATATATATCATAACCATAACCATAACTATATCATAACTATATCATAACCATAACTATATCATAACATCACAGATTAATAATATAACTATATATATCATAACCATAATAACTACATAACATCACTTATTAATAATATATATATCATAACCATAACCATAACTATATCATAATCATAACTATATCATAACCATATCATAACCATAACTATAACATAACATCACTGATTAATAATATATATATATCATAATCATAACTATATACATAACCATAACTATATCATAACATCACAGATTAATAATATAACTATATATATCATAACCATAATAACTACATAACATAACTATAACTATATCAGACCATAAACATAACATAACCATAACTATATCATAACCATAAGATAACCAGAACCAGAACCATAACATAACCATAATGATTGCATTGCACAACATAACCATACCAATAACCACAACATGACAGAAACACACACAGAAAACAAACATTCAATCACATGACATCACATGACATGAAATGACAACATGTCAACACAACATAACCATAAACATATAAAACATATAAAACATATAAAACATATAAAACATATAAAACATATAAAACATTATCCAACGGGGAGCAGCAACACAACATAACAGAACCTAACCATCCATCTGGGGGAGGGGGGAGGGAGGGGGAGGAATGGTTTAGGGGAGGGGGGGGGGGGGGGGGGGGGAGGGAGGTGAGATGTAGGGAGGGGTGGAGGGAGGGGGGCTGTATATATGGGGGGGTGGGACGGAGGGGGCGGGGCAGTAATAACAGCAGCGTTAGCAGACAGAACCTCCATGGTCACGTGCACACTGTCCTCGGCACACACATGCACGTGAGACACACACACACACACACACACCAACACACACACACACACACCACCACACACACACACATATATATGCATGCACGTGCACGCTCAAGCACACTCATGCAGGTGCACGGTGGTGGAGCCTCGTGCGCGGCTCTGCAGACGTGCACGCTGGTATTGTGGAGTTCTGTGAATGCTCAACATGAGTTGGCAGAGTTGCTCAGCGGCTTATTATTATTAATATTATTATTATATAATCATTATTATATATCATAATATATTATTAGGATATTGCTTTTATTGTTTTACATTTCTCTGAGAACTGAGTTGAGCATTCCCCCCCCCCCCCCGGCCCCTCCACCCAACATGCACCCAGGCATCCCATAATAGTCCAGCGGCGTTACTAGGCAGTGAGGAGGCGGTTCTGGAGACATAATCACCTTTTTTGTGATTTGTGGGGAATATTTCAGTTTTGAAGTTCTGTGGATGTCCAGCTGTAGAACCAAGAGCATCACTCAGTCAGTCTGGGTTCTTTAGAACGTCAGGGCAGAGAACCAGAGGACCAGAGGACCAGAGAACCAGACAACCAGAGAACCAGAGGACCAGAGAACAGAGAACCAGAGGACCAGAGAACCAGAGGACCAGAGGACCAGAGGACCAGAGAACCAGACAATCAGATAACCAGAGAACCAGAGGACCAGAGAACCAGAGAACCAGAGGACCAGAGGACCAGAGAACCAGAGAACCAGAGGACAGAGGACCAAGGACCAGACGAACAGAAGGATCAGAAGAACCAGAAGAACCAGAGGACCAGAGGACTCAGAGAAAAACCAGAGACCAGAGAACCAGAGAACCAGAGGACCAGAGGACAGAGGACCAGGGCAAAGAACCAGAGGACCAGAGGACCAGAGAACCAGAGGACCAGAGAACCAGAGAACCAGAGAACCAGAGGACCAGAGAACCAGAGAACCAGAGAACCAGAGAACCAGAGGACCAGAGAGACCAGAGAACCAGAGAACCAGAGAACCAGAGGACCAGAACCAGAACCAGAGAACCAGAGAACAGAACCAGACAACCAGAGAACCAGAGAACAGAACCAGACAACCAGAGAACCAGAGAACCAGAGACCACATCACACCGACTCACTAAACACCCCTCAACATATTTTATTTACAACGATGAAGTTTAAACGCTTAAACTAAACCATGAGCAGGTGAGACCGGCTGTCAGGTGAGACCGGCTCTGTCAGGTGAGACCAGCTCTGTCAGGTGAGACCAGCTCTGTCAGGTGAGACCAGTTCTGTCAGGTGAGACCAGCTCTGTCAGGTGAGACCAGTTCTGTCAGGTGAGACCAGCTCTGTCAGGTGAGACCAGTTCTGTCAGGTGAGACCAGTTCTGTCAGGTGAGACCAGCTCTCAGGTGAGACCAGATGTATGAATACTAAATACTCAAATCAATCAGCATCAATATTCTTGTGTTTAACCTCAAATATAATAACTGAGGACGGTTCCAGGCAGCACCAGAGTGATACTCTCAGGTTGTGATCACAGGCGATGTGATGTAATCGTGTCTCCAAGCTATAAATCAGTCTCAACAACAACTGCCGTCCTTATCGGCTTCCTCTTGACCTCTGACCCCCGCTATGTCACTGACGGACAGCTGGGCTAAACCCGCCTATTGTCTTCTTCTGTTGTTCCGATCCGCCTTCCTTCGACTCTCCAATAGTGACGCACTAAAATCACTTCCATTTCCACCGAAAACTCAACTTATCGGAGCGTAAATACGCTCCGAGTTTCCTTCCTCCTGAAACTCGGAGCGGCTTCCTGTCCGCAGAAGAATGGCAGGAAGTTCGCGCCGGCAGATAAAGCCTCAAATCGTCCAAAACGAAATCTGCGTTTTGAGTCCGGATGAGAGTCCAGCGGCTGGCGTGTGAGCAGCCAGGGTCCCTCGAATAAAACAAAAACAGAAAAGTCTGTGAGGAGCACTCGGTCTGACCTTTGACCCGGCTGCCGCTCAGAACGCTACTCTGAAATAGCCGTGGAAGCAGAACGCTGTCATCTCCTGGGTTCCACAAACACACGCTGAGTGTGAATCACCAGACAACCAAGTATTCATGAGCGCCTCGTCTGCGCGGTCGCGAGGCTCCGCTGGGAGCCCGCAGCCGGCAGACGCTCGTTTGAAGCGCCGCTCGCCGTCGCCGGGGAGTCGATCTCCTCCCTGATTAAAGCTCCGGGTTGTGATGGAAGTCCTGCGGGAGCGGGCACCCCACCCGGCACCCCGGGGTATCTCCACCCTCTGATGGTGTTTTTGTGAAACCAAGGCAGCGGCTAGAGGAGGTTCCTCGGCCTGGAGGTCCGGCTCCTGGTTCTAGCGGAGGTGTGGGGAGCGTGAGGGGCGGGGTTACCTGGCGGGGCCACCATGCGCTGCCACTTCTGGAACAGGCAGGTCTTCAGGCAGTCCCTGGGGCTCAGGTTGTAGGTCTTGTGTCTGGACATCAGCTCCTGCATGGGCTCCAGGATGACGCAGAGCTGCAACACACAACCACTGGGCCGTTAGAACCAGGAGGACCACACATAGAACCACACCTAGAACCAGAACCATAAGCACACCTAGAACCACAACCAGAACCAGAACCACAACCATAGAGTTAGTCTGACATGTAGAGTTACAGTCTGGACATAGAGTTAGTCTGACATGTAGAGTTACAGTCTGGACATAGAGTTAGTCTGACATGTAGAGTTACAGTCTGGACATAGAGTTAGTCTGACATGTAGAGTTACAGTCTGGACATAGAGTTAGTCTAACATGTAGAGTTACAGTCTGGACATAGAGTTAGTCTGACATGTAGAGTTACAGTCTGGACATAGAGTTAGTCTGACATGTAGAGTTACAGTCTGGACATAGAGTTAGTCTGACATGTAGAGTTACAGTCTGGACATAGAGTTAGTCTGACATGTAGAGTTACAGTCTGGACATAGAGTTAGTCTAACATGTAGAGTTACAGTCTGGACATAGAGTTAGTCTGACATGTAGAGTTACAGTCTGGACAGAGTTAGTCTAACATGTAGAGTTACAGTCTGGACATACAGTTAGTCTGACATGTAGAGTTACAGTCTGGACATAGAGTTAGTCTGACATGTAGAGTTACAGTCTGGACAGAGTTAGTCTAACATGTAGAGTTACAGTCTGGACATACAGTTAGTCTGACATGTAGAGTTACAGTCTGGACATACAGTTAGTCTGACATGTAGAGTTACAGTCTGGACATAGAGTTAGTCTGACATGTAGAGTTACAGTCTGGACATAGAGTTAGTCTGACACGTAGAGTTACAGTCTGGACATAGAGTTAGTCTGACATGTAGAGTTACAGTCTGGACATAGAGTTAGTCTGACATGTAGAGTTACAGTCTGGACATAGAGTTAGTCTGACATGTAGAGTTACAGTCTGGACATAGAGTTAGTCTAACATGTAGAGTTACAGTCTGGACATAGAGTTAGTCTGACATGTAGAGTTACAGTCTGGACAGAGTTAGTCTAACATGTAGAGTTACAGTCTGGACATACAGTTAGTCTGACATGTAGAGTTACAGTCTGGACATACAGTTAGTCTGACATGTACACACACACCATGCTATATAATGAGCTGTTTTCTGTCGCTCTATAAAAGCTGTGTTCAGAATCTCGGGAAACGCCCTCAAACACACACACACACACACACACACACACACACGCGAGAGAGAGAGGATTCCTGCTCCAGTTATAGTCTCTCTCTCCCTCTCTCTGTGCCTCTGTGTCTCTCTCCCGTGTGGAGGTGGAGCTTCCTCCTATTCAGACCAGAATAGCTGGCGGTCGTCTCGGGCGGAGCGCCGGGCGATGGGGGTCAGGGGTCAGTGAGTTAGCTCTCCGGTTAGCACCACGACCCTCTGCTCTGCGCTGGGTTTCAAGAGCATAACCTTTGTATCACTTTAGCATTTATTTAGCATCAGTTTAGCATTGCTTTAGCATTGCTTTAGCATCACTTTAGCATTTATTCAGCATTACTGTAGATTTGCTGTAGCCTTGATTTAGCATCGCTGTATTATTGATTGGTCTTAATGTTCCAGCTGCAGACAGGAGAGCATGCAGCCTCTGAACATGCCAAGGTTCCAATCCCCCGATGGCCTGGAAGGTTCTGAACCCAGAGGACCACAGCAGAATCCAGATGTTTACTACTAGCTCCAAGGATCTGAACATCCTCTTTAGTTGTGGATCAGTAAAAAAACTACTTTAACAGCAACACACAAAAACAACAACAGAGAAAGGAAATGTTGCAAAAGCGTCCCATGGACCCTGAAATGATCCCCAGATGAGAAGGTTGAGAGGAACCAGACCCAGACATCTGGAGGAGGAGCTGCTCTGAACTCTCCCCAGACTGCAGTAACCTGAGCAGGGGGGCAGGAGACCGAGGGAGTCCCCTCTCTCCCCGGGGAGCCGTTGTCTAGACAACAGTGACCCCAGGTTCGGGTTAGGGTCTGTATCTGCTTAGAGGTGGGGAGGAGGAGGAGGGGAGGGCTGCTGCTGGGGTCCTGTCCTGGGTTTACTGGCCTCGGCTTAGTGTCCTGGTGTCCTGGGTTGTGTGTCCTGGGTTGAGTGTCCTGGGTTTAAACTCTTGTGTCCTGGCTTGAGTGTCCTGGGTTTAAACTCTAGTGTCCTGGGTTGAGTGTCCTGGGTTTAAACTCTAGTGTTCTGGGTTGAGTGTCCTGGGTTTAAACTCTAGTGTCCTGGGTTTAAACTCTAGTGTTCTGGGTTGAGTGTCCTGGGTTGAGTCTCCTGGGTTTAGTGTTCTGGGTTGAGTCTCCTGTGTTGAGTGTACTATTCAGTCATTTATCAGACACTTGTATCCAATGCCCCAGTGGATTCAGGTGCAGGATGAAGGGGTGCAGTCAAAGATATTAGAAGGTAGTAGTAGTAGTAGGAGGTAGTAGGAGACCAGTAGATCCATCCAGACCACTAAGTCCAGGTCGTAACTGGACCAGCCTGGGTAGACCTGCTCCAGAGGGGTTAGATGTTTGGTAGGAGACCAGGTCGTAACGGGACCAGCCCGGGTAGACCTGCTCCAGAGGGGTTAGATGTTTGGTAGGAGACCAGGTCGTAACGGGACCAGCCCGGGTAGACCTGCTCCAGAGGGGTTAGATGTTTGGTAGGAGACCAGGTCGTAACGGGACCAGCCCGGGTAGACCTGCTCCAGAGGGGTTAGATGTTTGGTAGGAGACCAGGTCGTAACGGGACCAGCCCGGGTAGACCTGCTCCAGAGGGGTTAGATGTTTGCGTCTCCTGAGGAGTTAAGTACTGTGTTACTCCCAACGGCTCCACTTCTAAATGTTCTCCAGATGTTGAGGCTGCTGTGATGTATTTAAGATGACAGACCCCCCTCCCCCTCCAACCCCTCACCCCCCCCCCCCCCCCCCTAACCCTACGTACCCCTCCCCCCTCCCTCCCCCTCAACTCCTCACCCCTCCTCAGATCATCACTTGAACCTCAGCTGCGTACGTCGCAAACAACAGAATGATGTGTGTGTGTGTGTTGTGTGTGTGTGTGTTGTGTTTGTCCTTTTTGTGTGTGTTCTGTGTGTGTGTGTGTGTGTGTGTGTGTGTGTGTTGCTTGTGTGTGTTTGTGTGTGTTGTGTGTGTGTGTGTGTTCTGGTTGTGGTGTGAGCCGTTGGGAGTAACACAGTACTTAACTCCTCAGGAGACGCAAACATCTAACCCCTCTGGAGCAGGTCTACCCGGGCTGGTCCCGTTACGACCTGGTCTCCTACCAAACATCTAACCCCTCTGGAGCAGGTCTACCCAGGCTGGTCCAGTTACGACCTGGACTTAGTGGTCTGGATGGATCTACTGGTCTCCTACTACCTCCTACTACTACTACTACCTTCTAATATCTTTGACTGCACCCCTTCATCCTGCACCTGAATCCACTGGGGCATTGGATACAAGTGTCTGATAAATGACTGAATAGTACACTCAACACAGGAGACTCAACCCAGAACACTAAACCCAGGAGACTCAACCCAGGACACTCAACCCAGAACACTAGAGTTTAAACCCAGGACACTAGAGTTTAAACCCAGGACACTCAACCCAGAACACTAGAGTTTAAACCCAGGACACTCAACCCAGGACACTCAACCCAGGACACAAGAGTTTAAACCCAGGACACTCAACCCAGGACACTCAACCCAGGACACAAGAGTTTAAACCCAGGACACTCAAGCCAGGACACAAGAGTTTAAACCCAGGACACTCAACCCAGGACACACAACCCAGGACACCAGGACACTAAGCCGAGGCCAGTAAACCCAGGACAGGACCCCAGCAGCAGCCCTCCCCTCCTCCTCCTCCCCACCTCTAAGCAGATACAGACCCTAACCCGAACCTGGGGTCACTGTTGTCTAGACAACGGCTCCCCGGGGAGAGAGGGGACTCCCTCGGTCTCCTGCCCCCCTGCTCAGGTTACTGCAGTCTGGGGAGAGTTCAGAGCAGCTCCTCCTCCAGATGTCTGGGTCTGGTTCCTCTCAACCTTCTCATCTGGGGATCATTTCAGGGTCCATGGGACGCTTTTGCAACATTTCCTTTCTCTGTTGTTGTTTTTGTGTGTTGCTGTTAAAGTAGTTTTTTTACTGATCCACAACTAAAGAGGATGTTCAGATCCTTGGAGCTAGTAGTAAACATCTGGATTCTGCTGTGGTCCTCTGGGTTCAGAACCTTCCAGGCCATCGGGGGATTGGAACCTTGGCATGTTCAGAGGCTGCATGCTCTCCTGTCTGCAGCTGGAACATTAAGACCAATCAATAATACAGCGATGCTAAATCAAGGCTACAGCAAATCTACAGTAATGCTGAATAAATGCTAAAGTGATGCTAAAGCAATGCTAAAGCAATGCTAAACTGATGCTAAATAAATGCTAAAGTGATACAAAGGTTATGCTCTTGAAACCCAGCGCAGAGCAGAGGGTCGTGGTGCTAACCGGAGAGCTAACTCACTGACCCCTGACCCCCATCGCCCGGCGCTCCGCCCGAGACGACCGCCAGCTATTCTGGTCTGAATAGGAGGAAGCTCCACCTCCACACGGGAGAGAGACACAGAGGCACAGAGAGAGGGAGAGAGAGACTATAACTGGAGCAGGAATCCTCTCTCTCTCGCGTGTGTGTGTGTGTGTGTGTGTGTGTGTGTGTGTGTGTGTGTGTTTGAGGGCGTTTCCCGAGATTCTGAACACAGCTTTTATAGAGCGACAGAAAACAGCTCATTATATAGCATGGTGTGTGTGTACATGTCAGACTAACTGTATGTCCAGACTGTAACTCTACATGTCAGACTAACTGTATGTCCAGACTGTAACTCTACATGTTAGACTAACTCTGTCCAGACTGTAACTCTACATGTCAGACTAACTGTATGTCCAGACTGTAACTCTACATGTCAGACTAACTCTATGTCCAGACTGTAACTCTACATGTCAGACTAACTCTATGTCCAGACTGTAACTCTACATGTCAGACTAACTGTATGTCCAGACTGTAACTCTACATGTTAGACTAACTCTGTCCAGACTGTAACTCTACGTGTCAGACTAACTCTATGTCCAGACTGTAACTCTACATGTCAGACTAACTCTATGTCCAGACTGTAACTCTACATGTCAGACTAACTCTATGTCCAGACTGTAACTCTACATGTCAGACTAACTGTATGTCCAGACTGTAACTCTACATGTTAGACTAACTCTATGTCCAGACTGTAACTCTACATGTCAGACTAACTCTATGTCCAGACTGTAACTCTACATGTCAGACTAACTGTATGTCCAGACTGTAACTCTACATGTTAGACTAACTCTGTCCAGACTGTAACTCTACATGTCAGACTAACTCTATGTCCAGACTGTAACTCTACATGTTAGACTAACTCTATGTCCAGACTGTAACTCTACATGTTAGACTAACTCTATGTCCAGACTGTAACTCTACATGTTAGACTAACTCTATGTCCAGACTGTAACTCTACATGTCAGACTAACTCTATGTCCAGACTGTAACTCTACATGTCAGACTAACTCTATGTCCAGACTGTAACTCTACATGTCAGACTAACTCTATGTCCAGACTGTAACTCTACATGTCAGACTAACTCTATGTCCAGACTGTAACTCTACATGTTAGACTAACTCTATGTCCAGACTGTAACTCTACATGTCAGACTAACTCTATGTCCAGACTGTAACTCTACATGTCAGACTAACTCTATGTCCAGACTGTAACTCTACATGTCAGACTAACTCTATGTCCAGACTGTAACTCTACATGTAGGTCTCCCCTCCAGCCCGACCCCCTGGCTACAGAGTGTAGGCTGACAGAGCAGACCTCCGCTCCAGGCCGACCATGTGAGCGGCTGAGTGAACACCAGTGAGTTTAAAAACAAAGTGTTCTCTCTGCAGCGTCTCCACATCCTCAACAGAGAAGTCATTGTTTTAGGAGACACCAAAACAATAGCAGCCACATGCTATCTCTCTCTCTCTCTCTCTCTCTTCTCCTGGTCTCCCTCCCTTCTCTCCCTGCCTCTGCTCTCACATTCCTCTCTCTTCTTCCTCTTCTCCGTCTCTCTCTCCCACCCTTGAGAGAGGCAAGTAATTTCCTTCATTATTCTCCAGCTTTCAGTGTGCCCGCGCAGATGACAGCTAGCATTCTCCAGACAACCCCGTACCGTAAGCACAACACAGAGAAGGGGCGGTTGGGAGTTAATAGAGAACAGTCTATCTTGTCTGAGAGTGTAGGTCGCGGTGTGAGGTATAGCGCGAGAAAATGGCTATAACAGATGGATCTGAACCCACTATGTTGTCAGCCTGTAGCGGCAGGTGGAAGGCAAGCAAGATGGATGAGGCAAGCTATATAGAGGAGATGAGGAGGAGGAGAAGGAGGAGGCGGGAGCGGCGAGATGAGGAGAGCAGTGGGGGAGAAGGAGGAGGAGACGGGAGGAGCGCGAGGAAGAGGTATAATGGAGGGAGACGAGGGGAGAGAGAGCGCGTCTTGTGAGGAGAGGAGCGGCGAGACGATGCGAGAGGAGTTACATGATGAGGGAGAGGGTCTGAGCTGAGTAGAGTGTGCCATGTCGACTTGGGCTGCACGAAGAATTAATTGGAAAAGAAAATAATTTTGTCATCAACATTAAATGACGTCACCCCACGGAGTCTGTGTAATTGTGAAATACCGTAACATATCTATTATAACGAGGAGAGAGAGAGAGAGTGGGCGAGCAGACACACTGAGACGAGAGAAGAGGAGAGAGAAAGTAGAAGAGCGAGATGAGAGACAGAGAGAGATAGGAGAGAGAAGAGGAGACGAGGACGAGACGAGAGATACAACGGAGAGGAGTAGGAGAGAGAGAGACGAGAGAGAGAGAAGAG
>PIJE02002298.1:54078-65651 GCA_002895965.2 Coryphaenoides rupestris
CATATGAACTTCAGACCAGACCAGACCAGACCAGACCAGACTAGACTAGACTAGACTAGACTAGACTAGACTAGACTAGACTAGACTAGACAGACCAGACCACACCAGACCACACCAGACCAGACTAGACTAGACTAGACTAGACTAGACCAGACCAGACCAGACTAGACGAGAGCAACCAGACCAGACCAGACTAGACCAGACCAGACCAGACTAGACGAGAGCAGACCAGACCAGACCAGACTAGACCACAGCCCAGCAGACAGGAGCAGTATGTGAGCAGGTGTGTCTCTTCAGAGGCAGGCTGCACACGCCACCATCTCCTGGTTACACTTCTCTCCACGAGTTTCATCTCTTCATAATTCATCATCTCCTATAGAGCACACCAGCCTGTACATATCAATACTGATGGAGCCTCCACAATATAGATATATACAGAGATATATATAGATATATTTTACAGATATGTACCATCTTAACTTTACATCTCTTTGCCCTCCAACTTGGTCCTTGCTTTCGGTTCTGCCACAATGTTTTCTTAACCTACTGACGGTGCTGGTGATGGAGGTTCCATCAACAGGTTGCTATGGTGACCAGGTGTCAGACTGATGAGACTCATCATGTTGTCATGGTGATCTTTAAACAAGCTGATGACTCTAGGCCGGTACCACCTGCTGAACTTAACTCTACGGGCTCACCTGGCTGAGCGAGGGTCCTTCAGGTTTAACCCTGGGCTAGAGAAGTCCCTTCAGGTTTAACCCTGGGCTAGAGAAGTCCCTTCAGGTTTAACCCTGGGCTAGAGAAGTCCCTTCAGGTTTAACCCTGAAGGGTCTTTAGAGGCCAACAGCATCTCAGTAGATGAGCATCAATATGAGACAGAGATCCTCAGCGGAGGGAAGGGCTCGTTGAGTCGTATGTTGCCAGTGCAACGCATCCACGTTGAAATGACTAAATATTTATATTTATTCTTGATTTGCTCCCCAGACTATTTAGCACTGCCAGGGTTGTAACTAAAGTAGCAAGGCTAAAATTGTCATAAATGCAATCAGAATCCATCTAAGCAACACATTTCATGTGTCATTTAATTGAATACACAATTATAATTATAGTCAGATCTAGCCTAGCCTGGTGCCTTAATGATGGAGATATTGATCAACTTTTATGATTCAAACAACTTTTGCCAGCTTTCCTTCCTGCCTTTGGCAGCAGCAACTGTGTTGCTTTTAGTCCGGATTATATTCTTAAATTCTTCATTTGTTTATTACTATAGTTGCTCATCTAAAGGCTTTGGTGGACTAGTTCATGTTTGCAATCACAGGATGCAAACGCTGCCCCCTTAACATGAACACGCTCCCAGCCAGATAGGAGAACCTGGGTTGATGAACTCGTTGTAGTATAGAGCGCTGGTTAGGGTAGGATGCTTTTGGAGAGTTAAAGGTTGTAGGTTCAGATCCCACAGATAACAGACTGCTTACACCGTAGTTCCAGACTGTAGGGCACTGTGAATAACATAACAACAGGAGAATAAGCTAACGTGTGTATAATACACACACACACGTGTTGCCGTGGTGATAGGCTGGGTGTTGCCATGGTGATAGGCTGGGTGTTGCCATGGTGATATGTTGGGTGTTGCAGAGGCATTTATACATTTAAGCAGAGCCTGACAGACAACACACCTCTCTCTCCCTTACTCTTCCTATACCTCTCTTGACCTCCCTCTCTCTCTTTACCTCTCTCACTTATTCTTCCTCTCTCTTTATCTCTCTCTCACCACATCCCTCCCTCTCCAAGCGCTTTAAGACACTTTAGACTTCTAAACAGCAGTCTTAATGGTCTATCTGTTGGGGAAGTTTTGAAATGACCATCACCACATTTAGTTGAATTGTGATTTAGTTAGGGGAACGGTGCGTTAGCAGATTGTGTAGAAATATTAACCAGGCGACAGTTCAATAGAGAGGAGTACTGCTGCCCAGTGGGCAGGTAGACACCGCTAGAGCCAGGTGCATGCTGGGAGTCTAGAGCCAGGTGCATGCTGGGAGTCGAGAGCCAGGTGCATGCTGGGAGTCGAGAGCCAGGTGCATGCTGGGAGTCTTACTGTATCTCTTGGGGCCGTCTTCCAGGCAGAAGGACAGGGTGAGCGTGGCGTCCTCCTCGAAGAACTCACTGGCAAAGGCATCCCACCATAAACTGTCGCTTTCCTGCTTACACACACACACACACACACACACACACACACACACACACACACACACACACACACACACACACACACACACACACACACACACACACACACACACACACAATAGGTCAGAACGGACATGTCAGCCAATCAGAAGGTGATGATTTGCGGGAGAGAGCGAGAGAGAGAGAGTTATCAACGTTATCTTCAGGAACAAATATTGAACTGTTTTGTTCTAAAACATAATATGATATAACATGATGTTATAAAACCTCTGGTCACATCTTCAGCCTCCAGCCGTACTTCTGCTCAACAAAACATCTCTGCTACCTTTTCTAATTGGTGGATGAAACTATACAGTACGTACTATATGTAAGAATCACGAGTTCCTTCTCATTACTGACCCCTTTGGCCGGTGAGTGAACTGCAGCCTGCTGGAGCTTGTGCGTTCAGCACTCGAGTGTGAGCTCCGTGGCTTGAGAGACAATAACAATCATGATGTAATGTTAGTTATAATTATAAATCAACACTGCACAAATTATAAAGTTATGACAGAACAGACATTTTTGCCATTATCTGTCATTATCTAGACGTCACTTCCTTCCTTTTTCCCGGCAAAACCGACCCGGTTCTAATAGAATAGAAATCAGCCCAGGAGAGAGAGAGAGAAGTTCAACCACAACCTGCTCATAAACTGCCAATTTAAATCCTACATGTAGTCCCTGAACAGACTCATGGTTCTGCCTCAACCTCCTGCCATGACCCCTGACCCCTGCAGGAGGACAGGTTCAGGACCACAGGACTCTGGACCATGGAACCCTGCGGCTCACCGCTGGTCCAGAGAGGCTGGGAGGCAGGAACCAGGAATATACTGTAGCCTCTCTCTCTCTCTCTTCTCTCTCTCTCTGTTCTGTTACAGTGTCTCTCTCTCTCTCTCTGTTCTCTCCCTCTGTTCTGTTACAGTCTGTCTCTCTCTGTTCTGTTACAGTCTCTCTCTCTCTCTGTTCTGTTAAAAGAAATTAGAAGAAATGAAATATAAATGTTTTTACCAAAAAAATTAAATAAAAAGATATATATATATAAAATATATATAAAAGTATATAAAAAAAATACAAAAGTACAAAGTAAAATAATGATGATAATAATAAAGTGGCATTGACAGGTGATTCTCAGTCTTTAGTCTTTCTCTCTGTTCTGTTACACTCTCTCTCTCTCTGTTCTGTTAGTGTCTCTCTCTCTCTCTGTTCTGTTAGTGTCTCTCTCTCTCTGTTCTGTTAGTGTCTCTCTCTCTCTGTTCTGTTACAGTCTCTCTCTCTCTGTTCTGTTAGTGTCTCTCTCTCTCTGTTCTGTTACAGTCTCTCTCTCTCTCTCTCTCTCTCTGTTCTGTTACAGTCCTCTTCTTTCTCTCATGTCTTCAGTGTTCTCCTTCTGTTACAGTCTCTCTCTCATCCTCTCTCTCTGTTCTGTTACAGTCTCTCTCTCTCTCTCTCTCTCTGTTCTGTTACAGTGTCTCTCTCTCTCTCTCTCTGTTCTGTTACAGTGTCTCTCTCTCTCTCTGTGTTCTGTTAGTGTCTCTCTCTCTCTCTCTGTTCTGTTACAGTGTCTCTCTCTCTCTCTCTCTCTCTCTCTCTCTCTCTGTTCTGTTACAGTCTCTCTCTCTCTCTCTCTCTCTCTCTCTCTCTGTTCTGTTACAGTGTCTCTCTCTCTCTCTCTCTCTGTTCTGTTACAGTCTCCTCTCTCTCTCTCTCTCTCTGTTCTGTTACAGTGTCTCTCTCTCTCTCTCTCTCTCTCTGTGTTCTGTTACAGTGTCTCTCTCGCTCTCTCTCTGGTATGTTACAGTGTCTCTCTCTCTCTGTTCTGTTACAGTGTCTCTCTCTCTGTTCTGTTACAGTGTCTCTCTCTCTCTCTGTTCTGTTACAGTCTCTCTCTCTCTCTGTTCTGTTAGTGTCTCTCTCTCTCTCTGTTCTGTTACAGTGTCTCTCTCTCTCTGTGTTCTGTTACAGTGTCTCTCTCTCTGTCTGTTCTGTTACAGTGTCTCTCTCTCTCTGTGTTCTGTTACAGTGTCTCTCTCTCTCTCTCTCTCTCTGGTCTGTTACAGTGTCTCTCTCTCTCTGTGTTCTGTTACAGTGTCTCTCTCTCTCTCTCTCTGTTCTGTTACAGTGTCTCTCTCTCTCTCTCTCTCTGTGTTCTGTTACAGTGTCTCTCTCTCTGTTCTGTTACAGTGTCTCTCTCTCTCTCTCTGTGTTCTGTTACAGTGTCTCTCTCTCTCTCTCTCTGGTCTGTTACAGTGTCTCTCTCTCTCTGTGTTCTGTTACAGTGTCTCTCTCTCTCCTGTTCTGTTACAGTGTCTCTCTCTCTCTCTCTCTCTCTCTCTGTGTTCTGTTACAGTGTCTCTCTCTCTGTTCTGTTACAGTCTCTCTCTCTCTCTCTCTCTCTCTCTCTCTCTCTCTCTCTCTGTTCTGTTACAGTGTCTCTCTCTCTCTCTCTCTGTTCTGTTACAGTGTCTCCCCCCCCCACCCTCCCGGTGTGGTGGTCGGACATGTCTGTCTCCGTGGCGACGGCCACCACACAGTGTATTGATCCTGATGGATCAGTGTTCGTCTGATATGTTCATCCACAAATCAATCAACCACCAATAAGCAGCCAATCAGGCTCCACAGGCTCCTGGGAGAATGTGGGAGAACCGGAAGAAGAGGTGTGGTCCCAGACACACGGAGAACCCTACGGTATAGAGCTACAGTCCAGAGTCCAGAGCAACAGGACTCATACGTTAAAAGATGATTTGAAACGATGCGCCTGAGTTTTAAGATGAGACACTTAGTGGACGCCGTTGTCCAGAGAGAGTGAAAGAACGTTGTGTGGTCCTCATATTAAGGAGCAGGTCAGGGATCTTACAGGTAGACTGCAGACTTTGGGTTTGGAACCAACAACCACTGGACTGCTGATTCATCCCCAGATTCACACCGTCCCATTTCTGCAGACAAACTATGATGTATATTTTATAACGTATATTTCATAGTTATTTAAACGGCAGGCAGATCCATTCTGAAACCAACATGAGCAAAACTTCCATTGCGTTAAAAGATGGATGACGATAACATGGCTTTAAAAATAATGTAAAGCTTTCTCAAGTTTTAATTTGATGTTTTGGGGGATTTGAAGAAAATGTATAAATAGTGAGCATCTCTGGTAACGATCCTCAAGTCTGCTCCTAAATATCCTGCTAACGCACATAGCCGCTACGCTAGCATTATGCTAATCTACAGCCTGATGGGTGGCAGAGAGAGAGACATAGAGAGACATAGAGACAGACACATAGAGAGACAGAGACATAGAGGGAGAGAGACATAGAGAGACAGAGACATAGAGAGACAGAGACATAGAGGGAGAGAGACATAGAGAGACATAGAGGGAGAGAGACATAGAGAGACAGAGAGAGACATAGAGACAGACACATAGAGAGACAGAGACATAGAGGGAGAGAGACATAGAGAGACATAGAGGGAGAGAGACATAGAGAGACAGAGAGATACATAGAGGGAGAGAGACATAGAGAGACATAGAGAGACAGAGACATAGAGAGACATAGAGAGACAGAGAGAGACAGAGACATAGAGAGACAGAGACATAGAGAGACATAGAGAGACAGAGACATAGAGAGACATAGAGAGACAGAGACATAGAGAGACAGAGAGAGACAGAGACATAGAGAGACATAGAGAGACAGAGACATAGAGAGAGAGAGAGACAGAGACATAGAGAGACATAGAGAGACAGAGACATAGAGAGACATAGAGAGACAGAGACATAGAGAGACAGAGACATAGAGAGACATAGAGAGACAGAGACATAGAGAGAAAGAGAGAGACAGAGACATAGAGGGAGAGAGACATAGAGAGACAGAGACATAGAGAGACAGAGACATAGAGAGACATAGAGAGACAGAGACATAGAGGCAGAGACATAGAGAGACAGAGACATAGAAGGAGAGAGACATAGAGAGACAGAGACATAGAGGGAGAGACATAGAGAGACAGAGAGGCAGGCAGGCAGATATACTGTGTATATATACAGTATACATATATATATATATATATACTGTATATATATATATAGAGAGAGAGAGAGAAAGAGACCGAGACAGAGAGAGCGCGAGCGAGAGAGATACAAAGAGAGAGAAAGACACAGAGAGAGAGAGAGACAGAGAGAGAGACAGAGAGAGACAGAGAGAGAGAGAGACAGAGAGAGAGACAGAGAGAGAGAGAGAGCGAGAGAGAGCACCAGGGTGCTGGTCTGTGGGTGCCCTGCAGCTGTCAGACGGGGGTGCTAACGAGAGGTGAGACGTTTCTGGATCTGCGGGTGTCACCCGTGGGTGACACCGGGTGACACCCGTGGGTGTCACCGGGAGCGGAGACTCAGGAGCAGGAAGACAACATGACATTTAATACGAGCTCCTTGTTCTACCTGCTCAACAACACATCCACTGACCACGCCCTCCTGCTATTGGCTGCCACAATATGGACGAGCCAATCACCTCGCTCCATCCTCTAGTCCCGCCCTCCAACCCTGAGTCACCTGACACCTCAGTGGACAGTCACATGACCTGGGATAACGATGTCATCACTGAGCGACTTGACGCTGCGTCGCCAGCATGCTAGCGTCACCGCATGCTAGCGTCACAGCATGCTAGCGTCACCGCATGCTAGCGTCACCGCATGCTAGCGTCACCGCATGCTAGCGTCACCGCATGCTAGCGTCACATTGGGACAAACGTCTGCGGGACGTAAACAGGAGGGCCTGGCTTCCCTCAGGTCCTCCGTGAGGCTGCTATCTGGGGGGGCGGCGGGGGTCACAGGAACCGCTCCGGCCGGCAGGAAAAAGGTGCTCTCATTGTGTGGGCATCCTGAGGGCTGCGCGTCCTGCGGGCCGGATGGCTCCTCCCACTATCTGGAACCCTCATCTGCCCACCGCAACCACTAAGAACCCTTCTGTCCAGTAACTCACACAGTCACACATTATACAGGAGAAGACTTATTGGAGATTTTAAACTTCATTTAATTTAAAGCTACTACTCAACTACTCAACTACTTCACATTAAATCCCAGGGGGCAGCATGGTACCAGGAAGTACACAGATCCTCCCCCTCCCCCCAAACGCATCACCTGACCAAACACAAGGTACATGGTACAAGGTACAGGTACAAGGTACGGTACAGGTACAGGTACATGGTACAAGGTACAAGGTACAGGTACATGGTACAAGGTACAGGTACAAGGTACAAGGTACAGGTACATGGTACAAGGTACAAGGTACAGGTACATGGTACAAGGTACAAGGTACAGGTACATGGTACAAGGTACAAGGTACAGGTACAAGGTACAAGGTACAAGGTACAGGTACAAGGTACAAGGTACAGGTACATGGTACAAGGTACAGGTACATGGTACAAGGTACAAGGTACAGGTACAAGGTACAAGGTACAGGTACATGGTACAAGGTACAAGGTACAGGTACAAGGTACAAGGTACAGGTACAAGGTACAAGGTACAAGGTACAAGGTACAAGGTACAGGTACAAGGTACAGGTACATGGTACAAGGTACAAGGTACAGGTACATGGTACAAGGTACAAGGTACAGGTACAAGGTACAGGTACATGGTACAAGGTACAGGTACATGGTACAAGGTACAAGGTACAGGTACATGGTACAAGGTACAAGGTACAGGTACAAGGTACAAGGTACAGGTACAGGTACAAGGTACAAGGTACAAGGTACAGGTACAAGGTACAAGGTACAAGGTACAGGTACAAGGTACAAGGTACAAGGTACAGGTACAAGGTACAAGGTACAAGGTACAAGGTACAAGGTACAGGTACATGGTACAAGGTACAGGTACATGGTACAAGGTACAAGGTACAGGTACATGGTACAAGGTACAAGGTACAGGTACAAGGTACAAGGTACAAGGTACAGGTACATGGTACAAGGTACAGGTACATGGTACAAGGTACAGGTACAGGTACATGGTACAAGGTACAGGTACATGGTACAGGTGTTACTGTGACGCTTCAGGTCCTTCTCATTATAGCATCTGACATATTGCACCTTTAAACGAGAGTGGACTAGAGGATAGTGGACTAGGGTGGTGTAGTTGACTAGGGTCTAGGGTGGTGTAGTGGACTAGGGTCCAGGGTGGTGTAGTGGACTAGGGTCTAGGGTGGTGTAGTGGACTAGGGTCTAGGGTGGTGTAGTGGACTAGGGTGGTGTAGTGGACTAGGGTCTAGGGTGGTGTAGTGGACTAGGGTCTAGGGTGGTGTAGTGGACTAGGGTGGTGTAGTGGACTAGGGTCTAGGGTGGTGTAGTGGACTAGGGTCTAGGGTGGTGTAGTGGACTAGGGTGGTGTAGTGGACTAGGGTCTAGGGTGGTGTAGTGGACTAGGGTCTAGGGTGGTGTAGTGGACTAGGGTCTAGGGTGGTGTAGTGGACTAGGGTGGTGTAGTGGACTAGGGTCTAGGGTGGTGTAGTGGACTAGGGTCTAGGGTGGTGTAGTGGACTAAGGTGGTGTAGTGGACTAGGGTCTAGGGTGGTGTAGTGGACTAGGGTCTAGGGTGGTGTAGTGGACTAGGGTCTAGGGTGGTGTAGTGGACTAAGGTGGTGTAATGGACTAGGGTGGTGTAGTGGACTAGGGACTAGGGTGGTGTAGTGGACTAGGGTCTAGGGTGGTGTAGTGGACTAGGGTGGTGTAGTGGACTAGGGTGGTGTAATGGACTAGGGTGGTGTAGTGGACTAGGGTCTAGGGTGGTGTAGTGGACTAAGGTGGTGTAATGGACTAGGGTGGTGTAGTGGACTAGGGTCTAGGGTGGTGTAGTGGACTAAGGTGGTGTAATGGACTAGGGTGGTGTAGTGGACTAGGGACTAGGGTGGTGTAGTGGACTAGGGTCTAGGGTGGTGTAGTGGACTAAGGTGGTGTAATGGACTAGGGTGGTGTAGTGGACTAGGGTCTAGGGTGGTGTAGTGGACTAAGGTGGTGTAATGGACTAGGGTGGTGTAGTGGACTAGGGTCTAGGGTGGTGTAGTGGACTAGGGTGGTGTAGTGGACTAGGGTGGTGTAATGGACTAGGGTGGTGTAGTGGACTAGGGTCCCGTTCTGCTCACTCTCCGTAGTTTCACCAACACTAGCGCTCTCTCACCTTCTCTCTCGCTCTCTCACTATCTCTCTCTCTCAATCTGTCTGTATGTCTCTCTCTCTCCCAGTCTCTCTCTATGCTAATGTCTCTCGCTCCTCCTCAGTATGCAAATCGAAGCAGCTCATTTGCATACGCTTAACCGTCAAATTCCCACAAATCATTGCAGCACAGAGGTCGCTGACCTCGCCACGCCGGAACACAGGCGACACGCATCACTTCCTGTTCCACACCTGCTCCAATCAGACGGGGGCGGAGCCACAACCAAACCAGAACCACACCGGTATCAAACTGGAACTAAACCAGTAACACAAACCAGTACCACACAAGATGTGGAGTGAGCAGTACTAGTACTTATCGTGAGTGGTACTCGTAGTAATATGTACTTTACTAGTAACACATAGTACAAGTAATATGTAGTACGAGTAATACGTAGTACATGGCATCCAGAATTTCTAATAAGAAGCTTTACAACGGTTGTAATTCCACCCTGAACCTGCAGGGGGAGGGTCTGGTCAGGACGAGCTTAACCCCAACCTGAACCCTCGAACCCCGAACCCTACTTTACCCTGTCTGACCCGGTCTAACCCCTAACCACTAACCCAGTCTACCCCCTAACCACTAACCCTCACCTCTAACTCTACCCTCTCACCCCTATCAGTTGAACCCTTAACCTTAACTCTGCACTCTAACCCTGAGGCTAATACCTGGAGCCACTTAACACGCGCCGCCGTGCTATACGCCGTAGCGTAGCATTAACCTAGCTGCTAGACGCTAGCTCAGCGCTAGCCCTGGAAGTCAACATTAAGTAAAGCAGCTCAGCTTCCATCCCAAACCAGAACACGCCTCCGCCAGCGAGGACCAGACTGCTGGGACCATCTGATGTCAGCCAGGGTGTCCTGGTGTGATCACTTCATATTCATTATTCATTACATGTTCAAAACGGACAATGCCAATAAAAAGTATTATTTTGGTTAAAAGGTAAAACTGAGCATCAACAGAATGCAGCTGAGCTGGGAGTGAAACACCCGGACCACTCACTGGATATATATACTGTACTTATACTAAATATATAGAGAGTACTTCATATGCTCTATCAATACTATATACACAGAGAGTACTTCATATACTGTATCAATACTATATACATAGAGGAATTAATATACTGCATCTCTACTATACATATAGAGTACTTCATATACTCCATCTCCACTTTATATACATACAGTATACTGTACATAGAGAACTGCATATATACAGTACATAGAGTGCATATATTGTATATATATACTGTACATATAGACTTATTATACCGTATATCTGCTGCATATATACACATATATCTCGGTACATCTACAGTCCATAATATAAATATTAGGGCCGGGACTTTAACGCGTTAATTCTGATTAATTAATTACAGAACGCGTTAAAATAATTAACGCATTTTAATCGCACTTTATTTTTGCTCTCCAAACACCACGGAACGTTTCCATTTTAGATGGTAGAGATGGTAGAGATGGCACTTTACGACTGTTGGTCTGTGTAGCTAAAATAAACAGGATTTTGCTGCTTAAACGTATGTATATGTATATGTACCGTATATGTATATGTACTGTATATGTATATGTACCGTATATGTATATGTACTGTATATGTATATGTATATGTACTGTATATGTATATGTACTGTATATGTATATGTACTGTATATGTATACTCTCTGCTGCTGGAGTACATGGATACTACTAGACTACTACACATACTGTACACAATACATACACAGTACATGGAGATATAGTATATTAAGTCCTCTAGAGGTATATGCAGATGCACACTAGATAATATGTATGTAATATATGTATGTACAATACATATAAAGTACATGTAATGTATATTTATTAGTGGTGGGACTCGATTAAAAAAATGTATCTAATTAATTAGAGGCTTTGTAATTAATTAATCGTAATTAATCGCATTTTAATCGCATATAAATATTTGACACGAGAAGCAACATTTTTCAATTCAAATTGATTTTGGTATACGAGTGAATCAATGAATCGACGTATACATATACATACGTTTAAGCAGCTAAATCCTGTTTATTTTAGCTACACAGACCAACAGTTTAACATAAAGTGCCATCTCTACCATCTCTACCATCTAAAATGGTCAACAAAACAACAAAAAAAAAACTGGTCTCTTCCGGT
>PIJE02002299.1:5000-10000 GCA_002895965.2 Coryphaenoides rupestris
TATATACATGTATGAGTGTTTTCATTTTCGTGTATGCATGCATAACGTGTTCCTGTATGTATAATATGTATAATGTGTATAATGTGTGTGCGTTTATTTGTGTGTGTGTGTGTGTGTGTGTGTTTTTACAGTATTTCCATTACCGTGTGTGTGTATGTGTGTGTGTGTGTGTGTGTGTGTGTGTGCGTGAGTGTGAAAGGCGGAGACTGTGTATCCATCTGTCCTTGTCTTTTCTTATTTTGCAGTCTGTTCGTGTACGCACAGTGTGTGTGTGTGTGTGTGTGTGTGTGTGTGTGTGTGTGTGTGTGTGTGCACGGTTTTTGTAGCCGAAAGGAATTGTCGGTGTCCCCCCACACACACCTCCAAAGTAGTTTTAGTGCCAAAATGATAATTATTGCCAATTAACATATCAATTCAAATCATCTCCAAATGTGTTTAATAGCAATTTATCACACAACTGTTGAACAAGCAGCAGAACCTACACTTAAATACGACGTCTTTGACTCACAGCAGTCAAAGACTCCCCTCTCATCCACCCCCCCCTGCTATATTTTATTAATAGCGTTAATAGGATTTATTGACAGCCCAATCGTGACATTCTCCATTCCATTGTCAACGGGTGAAAACAGAACCTGTGAAAAGATGACCACTTGGATGTGTGGTGCTGGCCATTGACGGACCAGAGGCTGGTGACACGGACCACCACAGCCCACCGTCAGCACCGTAACCCTCACACTGACTTGCGTGTGTTTGTGTGTCTCGGCATGATTAAGAGTACTTTGCATTGTTCAGCATATTGTATGTTCTTAGATGTTGGTACTGCACTCAGAACGACACGTCTGCTCTCATCCCAGCTATTATGCTGACAACCTAGCAATTATGAAACTCGTTCTATTCACCTCGCAATTATGAATGCTTGAAACCTGCTCTATTCATATCTTCATGTACCACAGTGATATATTTCGCTGTCTCCTTCAACAAATGTACTCTTTGTAAGTCGCTTTGGATAAAAGTCCTGTGTTGTAATAATAAAATGTGTTTTTCGTAACCCGTTTTGTTAATGGGGTTTCATTTGCACGAGCGTAAAAGAGATTTTTGTTGAGTCAATGGTCCGAAGTAACAGCAAATACGTGCGGACTAGATTTCTGTCAAACATGATAGCGCAGACTCAATGGCGTCACTGTACGCCGACCGATCACGCTCTGTGTTGTGTGTATTTCCCCCCCGTTTTGAGTTTTTGTGAGGTGTGTGTGTTTGTGTGTCTGTGTGTGTGTGTGTGTGTGTGTGTGTGTGTGTGTGTGTGTGTCAATGTGTGTCTGTGTGTGTGTGTGAGGTGTGTCTTGGTCCTGTCTTATCTGTGTGTGTGTGTGTGTGTGTGTGCGTGTGGTCTGTATGTGTGGTGTTCTGTGAGTGTGAGTGTGTGTGTGTGTGTGTGTGTGTGTGCGTGTGTGTTGTGTGTGCGTGTGTGTGTATGTGTGTGTGTGCGTGTGTGTGTGTGTGTTTTGCGTGTGTGTGTGTGTATGTGTGTGTGTATGTGTGTGTGTGTGTGTGTGTTTTGCGCGTGTGCACGAACACTCACAGCTAACGGCGATGTCTTCCGCGGCCTCCATACTGTCGTTGTCGGCCAGCGAGCACTTGTACTCCCCGGTGGACGCTCTGGTGACGCCCACCAGGGTGTGGCTGTCGGAGTCCTCCACCAACACCTTCTTGCCCTGCGGGTGGAGGGAGAGACGGAACGAATAGATCATTGTTTGTTTGTTTGTTTGTTTGTTTTGTTTTCATGACAGTTTTTCTGAATTGCTAAAACACGAATTATATTCTTCAATATTCTTACTATTCTTTATATCATGTGCAATACTTCCTCTCACCATTATTATTATTACCCTTTTATTACACTTAAATTATTACCAACTTGTTTCGCTGACTGACTGAATATCTTACCTTCGACTCACTGTACATTTGTAAATTTGTTATTTTATTTTTTATTATTCTACTGTTCATTTCTCTGTTGTTTATTATTCTCTTGCTATGCAACCTCTGGCACAAGAATTTCCTTCGGGGTTAATAAAGTTTAATCTTATCTTAAGCCTGTTTTCTGAACCAAAAAGGCGCCCTTGACCCATTTGTTGATTCAATCAGTCTTTTGGCCAAAAAAACCTGGTTCAGGTTCAGGTAGATAGACACCATTTGCAAATCTCGTCCGCAAAACTCTAAACCCATTCTCCTCGATCACTGAAACACGTTTCACATGGCTGTGCACTCGCTGACACACAACAACAACTCAATAGGGTTGACACTTGCTTCTCGGGCTGTGTCGAATATAAGCCAGTTCAGATAGTGAGTGCACAGTGGGTTGAATGACAACCGACAAGGGATGGAAACCATCTGAGAGGAGGAGGAGGAGGAGGAGGAGGAAGAGTATGAAGTAAGAGGAAGAGCAAGACCGAGAAAAGCCATTTCAGATGAAATTCAGGCGGCAGAACAAAGAGTACAGCCCAATGTGTGCAGCCTCGCTGTGGACACCATCATCAGAGGAGAGAGAAGAGAGAGAGAGAGAGAGAGAGAGAGAGAGAGAGAGAGAGAGAGAGAGAGAGAGAGAGAGAGAGAGAGAGACAGAGAGAGAGAGAGAAGAGATAGAAGAAATAGTTCATTGTTTGATTTTACTGTATTTTGGTAATTGAAAAGTTTCCTGTGTACATGTTATTCCGTATCACTGTGTCAATAGAAAGGGCACCAGAGGGGGGAAAAAAGAAAACCCTTCTTACAACACAACACTTTACATATACAAGTAGTATCCATTACTATTTGTACTTTATGCGTACATTTGTCAGTGCAATTTCCCTCGAGTTGTATATTGCGAGACGACCACATGAGGGCGGAAGGGGCGGCTTTGTCCTCTGAACAGCAGTGAGTCTCTCGGTGGGGCGCGGTGGAAGTTCTACAACCAGAACCCATGCACCGGGAGGAAAAATCTCTGACGGGCAATGGACTTGGACCTCGGACAACAGCCCACACTGCGGGTGTGTGAGGCTTAACGCTCTGTAGTCCTTTCTATGTCGACCGGCTGTGTGTGTGTGTATACGATCCGAAAGCCTCGTCGTCGTTTGATTTTCGCGAGCAGAGTCGGGGTGTTTTTTTTGTGAGAGTGTCGTTTGAAGATGTGTGGTTTTGTGTTGAAAGGTTTTTATTTGAAGCGGTTGAAGGTTTTCGAGAAATGTGTCTTAGAAATTGTGACGAACTGTCATTACGTGAAATAGTGAGTCAACAGAGAAGAGCTATGGAGAAATAGAGGAAAGGGGAAGAGCGAGGAGGGGAGATAGAGGGAGGACAGGACAGACGAGGAACATATTGATTGAGATTTGAGTGATTACTTCATGAGTGATTAATGACTGATTTCCACTAACAAGTTGCCGCTCTGACAAAGTCATTCAAGTTCACGCAAAATGCACATCAGCCCTGAAGTCAGTTAGCATAAGTGATTATTTTAAATGTGTCATCTTGACTGACTTTGTTTGACCAAGTGGATGAGGTGGTTGCCTTACAGTACGCTTTAATTGTCTTTCAGTTAAGTCAACTGAAATGAAGTCAACAGTCAATAGACACACCATGTAAACGCTAATCTAAGTTATAAAATATTGAGAAGAAAAGAGAGAACAAAGCAATTATGTGGAAGAGAGGACAGGAGAGGAGAGGAGATGGGAGGTGAGGACAGCAGAGAGGAGGAGAGGAGAGGAGATGAGAGGGGAGGAGAAATGAGGAAAGGAGAGGAGGGGATAGGAGAGGGGAGGAGGAGACAGCGGTGTAGACTACAGTAGACCACAGGATGGGGAGAGGAGGACTGTATGCTCGCCTTGAGGTGGAAGTTGAAGCGGCGCGGTGGAGGGTTTCCGTCCGCGTGGCACTTCAGTGTGACGTTGTCTCCCTCCACGATGGGCCCCTTGGAGAGGACCTGCAGGCTCAGCTTCTCTGTGGGGTCTGAGCGAACAAAATAAAGACGTTAGTCGACAAATGAACGTACAGTGCTGTTCCAAAGAATCTAAATAGTTACATGAGACGATCATGCTGTACGTAAAGAGACCAGTATCTAGAGACCAATATCTAGAGAAGAAGTCTTCTTCTTAAAACATTACATAAAACGTTTACTTCTTAAAACGTTACATAATTTAATTAGATAATGTGAAATAATCATGAAATAAACTTGTTTACTTGTACAATGAACCCACATGTTAGTCTGCATTCATTCAAAAATGGTTCCAAATAGTTTTTTGTGTGTGTTTGTGTGAATACAATACGTACTTCGGCTACTTCCTAGTTGAGTGTGTATGGGAGCCAGTAAACATTTTGCGAGCGCGTAACCAGAAGCTGCTCTCTGATTGGCAGATTCCGATGTTACCACTCTCCACTTTCATTGGCAGCGAAATCGGTATTGTTTCCCTGTCTGTTTGTTCTGATGTGATTGGACAATTCTGGGGGCAAAGGATCATGTGTGGGAAATGAACTGTGTGTGTTATTGAAGTGTTATTAAGAGTTAGGCGTGTGCGGTGTGTATCGTGTTGCTTGCGTGCGGGTGACTTAAGACTCCGCAGACGGACTTCACCGACTTCACCGCAAGACCGTGACCCAGACAGACCCAGACCGACCGACCGAGCCAGCCAGCCAGCCAGCCAGCCATTTTCTTTTTTTGTACCACACCCCCAACATTTTTTTATCGCCGGCTGCCACCTTAGGACTGTTAATCAGAGTCTCGCTTGAGTAATGTGAGAAGTATTTAAAGGTTTGGGAATCAGTATTGCAAGATGTTCTCCATAACTTCACCGTGTAACAAATAGCCAAACACTTTGTGGACACTCCCTTTTTCAAAGTTATTTTTGTTCCAAAGGGTGAGAGTACGCCTGACCTTTTTGTTTCCAGCATTCCAGACCAGATGAGTGGGATGGGACAACTTTTTAAACTAATTATCCTGTTTTTTGGGTGGGATGGTGAAATCCATCAGAAGCCCA
>PIJE02002299.1:12500-37500 GCA_002895965.2 Coryphaenoides rupestris
GCTCGACTCACAGTGGACGGGGAACACCTCGGGCGTGGACACCAGGCTCCCCAGGGGGTGGGCGGCGGAGCAGGCGAAGGTGGCGCCGGTGTCCTCCATGGTGGCGGTGTACTGCAGCGTGGAGAAGGAGGTGGAGAGCTTGGTGGCGGGCTCCATCTTCACACTGGGGCTGATCACCACCGCTGCAGGGTGGGTGGGGGGGAGGAGAGTAGGACCGTTAGTGGACAGGTATGAAGACGTGGAGAGAGAGAGGAGGGGCGCCCGGGGGGTTTAGGAAATCCATGGAATGGTTGACGACATGACCATGTGCGCACATTTTGCGGCGTTTCTCCCTTTGAATCCGTTTTGCATTTTTTCCGTTTGTGTCTTCGGTGTATTAGGTATTTTACCATCATATTATATACCATATATATAGAAATTGGCGTACATTTGATCATCAAATGTATGCCAATGTTTATTTCACTAAACAAATCCAAATCTAATACAACAACAAAACGTGGACGATATTCTGTCACAGTCCGTCTCTGTCTCCCTCAAATAAATTATGTTTTGGGTTTTTTGCACCCCCTGCTGGACATCCACATTATGATTACCACCTGTCTCCGCCCCCTCACCTGTCATAGTGTACCTCCTTCATTGTGTGTTTCCCCTGATGTTCTAGTTTACTTATTGTTTCATGTTTTATACGCTGTTCTGTTCCCCATGTGCGTTCGTTTGTCTGGTTGTTTTCTCATGTGCGGCGTTCTTGCGACCCTGCCCCTCACCTGTAGTTGTCGGCCATTTTTGTAATCTGTTCTGTCAATTCCTGCCCTAGATTGTTCGCACCTGTCTTCACATCCCCTGAGTAGTTTCATTTGATCACATTCCTGTCCTCTGTGTTTAGTTCCGCACCTATCACCTGCTCCGCCTGCGGGCAAATACGCCCAAATATGGAGGTGACATGATGCATAAATGCCACATGACGTGTGTGTGTGTGTGTGTGTGTGTGTGTGTGTGTGTGTGTAATGGCGGGTGGGCGGAGCCGCACCTTTCCCATCGGCCACCAGGGGCTTGCCGTTGCGTGTCCACGTGAGCTGAGCCGCCGGGTGGCCGTCTTTCACCACGCATGTTCCAATCTGGGTGGGGAAAAAAACAAATAAAGATAAACAAATAATTAATAAGTGAGCTAAAGAAGAAAAAAAAATCAGAAAAGCTAAACATTTTAAATCAAAGAAGCGCATTTTTCTTTTTAATTGATACGCTATCGTGTTCAAGAAATGTGGCTTAAACGAGAACGTTTTCCTTTCGAGGCCAGGTGATTAAACTAACGAGCAGAGCTGTGTGTGTGTGCGTGTGTGTGTGTGTGTGTGTGTGTGTGTGTGTGTGTGTGTGTGTGTGTATGGGGGGGGTGGCTGGCTGGTAACCAAGCGGGCCATTAGCATTGTATTTGTGTTACGCTGAATGGAATGCAAAGGAGTGAAGGTCAGCCACAGTAGCACAAGCTGATAAGGTGGCTTCGGCTCTCCTATAAACCCGGGAGTCATCTGGCCACCCTGCTGTAACCACCCGGCCAACGTCCAAGCGGCCTGTTCTTTCATAGCAACCCCGGCCCCGGTTATCTGTTGTGTTGTGTTGTGTTGTGTTGTGTTGTGTTGTGTTGTGTTGCGTTGCGTTGCGTCGAAAGAAACCATTTTATTTGTGGATGACTTTTCCGGCGATATCCGTGGCCGGTACTCCGCGTGCGCCTGCTGCTCTGGAAGCCATCCACTGCAGCGCCGGTGCTGGTGACTGTGAGCCCTTTGATTTCTAACATCTGAGGCTGTGGATACGGCGGGGGGCGGGGGGGAGGGGGGTGTGGGGGAGTGTCTGTGTAAGGGGGAGTGGGGGGGGGGGGCGGGCATTCTTGCTGCGCCATTCTGTGTGCAGAATTGACATGGCAACCTTTCGGTTCTCGCATTTTTTCCCTCTCCCTTTCAAACATCAAGTAGGGAGCAACGGGTCATCAGGAGCTCCGGATGTGGGTCAAGAGTGTCAAGTCTGTGTGTGTGTGTGTGTGTGTGTGTGTGTGCGTGCGCGCGCAGCGTGTGCGCGTGTGTGTGTGTGTGTGTGTGTGTGTGTGTGTGTGCGTGTGTGTGTGTGTGTGTGTGTGTGTGTGTGTGGGTGTGGGTGTGTGTGTGTGTGTGTGTGTGTGTGTGTGTGTGTGTGTGTGTGTGTGTGTGTGTGTGTGCGTGCGCGCGCAGTCCGTGCACACACTCATGTGTTTAAGATCAGTTTGAGCGTGCATGATGAACTTGCACGTGTGTGTGTGTGTGTGTGTGGGTGTGTATGTGTGTGTGTGTATGTGTGCATGGCTTTCAGGCTGCAGGAATCTTAATGCACATGGCATGTGTGTGTGTTGTGTGTGTGTATATGTGTGCATGCATGCAAGCGCAGGGTTCTTATGGGCAATGTGGGGCCCCCTCTGTCTCTTCCTCTCTCTCTCTCTCTCTCTCTCTCTCTCTCTCTCTCTCTCTCTCTCTCTCTCTCTCTCTCTCTCTCTCTCTCTCTCTCCCTCTGTCTCTTGCTCCCTGCCTTTTCACCAATCTCGTCTTTGACCAATCACAATAGTTTGCATTCCACGCTGGCAGCGACGCGCCGGACGGAGATCCGCTTTGGGCGCCACACCAACCAACCAACCAACCAACCAAAGGCGAAAACCCACGTCACGGTCACCCTACTCCACTTAGCTGTTCCTTCTGAGGTACAGCGAGGTACAGCGAGGTACAGGTGTCAAGGTATGAGAAGTCGCACACGAGGAGAGAAGGAGGAGGAGACGGCAGAGGACGGAGAGGGAAACAATGCAACGAGTACATTACCTGCAGGTGCAGGTAATGGGAAGGGGATAATGGAACGTTACCTGGCAACCGCTGTTCAGGGGAGCCAGGGGAGGGGCTGGTAATAGGGTTTGACTAGCGGCACGCTGCTGGGACGCATGACCTACGGCTTGTGGTCGAAAATAAAATTAAAAAACATGGACTGGGAAGGGGGGGCAGAGCATGTGTGTGTGTGTGTTTTAGTGTGTGTGTGTTTGTGTAGTGGGAGGGAGAAAGTGGTTATCATTACTCTGGTGCGTTATGTTTTTCGAGTGAAATCAGCCCTTCTCTGTACACAGCCAGGGCCTTATAAACATTCTCTCTCATAGTGACAGAGTGACCAATACTCCACCACCAATTCCCCTCACAAAGGTGGTGGTGGTGGTGGTGGTAGTACAAAGGGAAAATGTACTTCTTATAAATTCATTGGAAATTGTTGTTGTGTGTGTTTGTGTGTGTGTGTGTGTGTGTGTATCCACAAGCATCGCGGACGAGACAAGACGGTTTGTGGGAGGGGAAGGCGTGGATCCACATGGAACGCTTTACACACAATCTACTGCGTGCCGTCCCAGGTTGCACACAAAATACCAATATTCCCTCCCGACGTGCGTTTGGTGTAAATTAACGTCACGAAACATCGGGGGGGGGGGACCCAGGCTGCGGCGCGTGTTATTAATGCAAGGTTCTTGGAGGGCGGAGGAGGGGGGAGAGCTTTGCGTCATTTCATGCGACTTTCATCTTGAAGGTCTCATTCTTTTCTATTTCCACAAATCCACTTTCACGGTCCTGACTCCAAACGGCGTTTTTTCTGTGTCTCCCGTTTCTCCAGAGGGACCCTCGGCCCATTGGCTGTTACGTTATGATCCGGGAACAACAGAGAGAACGAGAGATAGAGAGACAAAGACAGAGACAGAGAAAGACAGAGAAAGAGAGACAGAGGTAGAGATAGAGAGAGATAGCGAGAGAGACAGAGAGAGAGACAGAGAGAGAGAGAGACAGAGAGAGAAAGAGATAGAGAGACAGAGATAGAGAGACAGAGAGTGAAACAGAATGAGAGAGACAGAGAGTGAAACAGAATGAGAGAGACAGAGAGAAACAGAGAGAGAGACAAAGAGAGAAACAGAGAGAGAGACACAGAGATAGAGAGACAGAGAGAGAGACAGACAGAGACAGAGACAGAGAGATAGAGATATAGGGTGAAAAACAGAGAGAGAGAAACAGAGAAAGAGACAGATACAGAGAGAGAGAGAGACAGAGAGAGAAACAGAGAGAGAGAGACAGTCAGAGACAAAGACAGAGAGAGAAACAGAGAGAGAGACAGACACAGAGAGAGAGAGACAGAGAGAGAAACAGAGAGAGAGAGAGACAGCCAGAGACAAAGACAGAGAGATAGAGATATAGGGCGAAAAACAGAGAGAGAGAAACAGAGAGAGAGACAGACACAGAGAGAGAGAGAGAGACAGAGAGAGAAACAGAGAGAGAGAGAGACAGCCAGAGACAAAGACAGAGAGATAGATATAGGGAGAAAAACAGAGAGAGAGAAACAGAGAGAGAGACAAAGAGAGAGACAGAGAGAGAGACAGAGACAGAGACAGAGAGATAGAGAGAGATAAAGAGAGAGAAACAGAGAGAGAGAGAGAGGGGAGAGGCCTCCATAAAAGCCTCCATAAAATCCAGGTAGGCAGGGCGAGCGGAGCGGTTATTTAATGACTAGTCCGAGCGTTCTCCCGATAAACATTCTCCTGAGTGGCACTCTGTTGAACTGTGTAGCTCCAGCGGCATGTGGTGCACACATGCACCTTCCATCATCCCCTGTACAGGTTATTAAAAAAACAAAATCTTCCCTCTTCCAATCTCCCTCTCTCTGTCTTCCTCCCCCGCGCCCCTCCCACCGCCCCCCTCCCTCCCTCTCTCTCTCTCTCCTCTCCTCTCTCTCTCTCCCTCTATCTCTCTCGCTCTCCCTCCATCTCGCCGGTGTACAAGAAAATGTTAACGGCGGCATCGATATCTCGATGAGTCTTCGGCTGGGAATGCCGAGGTGAATAACAAATAGCGAGGGAGGCGGTCGGCCAGATCCATGAGTCCGATTCCGTTCCGCGGTTCAATGACTTTCCGATGTGTTTCACGGCGAGGATAATTGGAAGGTAACCGCCATATATAGGGCGTCTTCCGCACGGCAACGTGTAGCCAGGAGTGGTGTCCTTGGTGTTGAGAGAACACGTGTTTGTGTTGTTGTTGTTGTTGTTGTTGTCCTGGAGCAGGGACAGGTCAAGGAGAGCGCAAGTTGGAAGTGTTTTTTTTTGCACTCACACGAAGTACTGCCAATACACATCTTTTTTATCTTGTGTTATTTCTTGAAAGCACACGTAATAGCACACGGGCGGCGGTAGCTCAGGAGCTAAATGGTCGTATGGCGAAGCGGAAGGTGGCTTGTTTGATACCCGGGGCCTCCGCCTAGCTCAGTGCCGAGGTGTCCCCGAGCAAGTCGACCCTTAACCTCAAGCTCGTGCTCCTGACGAGCTTGGTCATCATCAGGAGGTCGACGACCGGCGTCTGTGTATGAATGTGTGTGTGTATGAAGGCGATATTGTAAAGCTTTGTATAAAAGCGCGACAAAAATGCAATTCATTTACTATTTATTACACACCGCGATTCAATATCAGAAGCCTGAGCTCATATTTTACAAAAGCCCTCCCTTCTCTCCTCCTCTGTCTGTATACCCCACGTTAACTCTGCTATCGTTGCGTTGCTCCGAGTGAACGAAACGGGCAAATCAAATTATTACCCACAAGCCCATTACTCCCGTTTTACTGTGCATGTGAACCAAATCAATTTTCCGATGGCAAGTGGCGAGCGAAAGGGTTAATACTGCACTACTGCTCCTCCTCCTCCTCCTCCTCCTCAGAGGAGGAGGAACCAGCGACACACACAGAACCCTGCAAGGACCTTCAGGGACCGAGACTCTACTGGAAAAAAAAAACTATCACGAAACCATTTGTCACATCTCAGTTGGAAGTTGGATTACCGACATTTTTTCACATACGGACATAAAACACAGCGATTACCCAGGGAGTCGTTTCATCGTGTGCGTGCGTGTGGGTGTGTGTGTGTGTGTGTGTGTGTGTGTGTGTGTGTGTGTGACTGCATTTCCACAGCAGCCGCCTTATGCTTCCTAAAGAATGTCGCCGACGTGCAGCCACGGCATACATGCTCTTTTTACCTTCAGCTTGTTTATCCGTGAACGCAGTAGCTTAATTAAAATTGTGAAATGTCACGGTCCTCACTTATCCTTGTAAAAGTGAGCTGGTGTATAAATTGTGGTCTGTGCATGTGGCTGATGAACAAGCGGAGCACATCTGTCAGGGTCAGGAGTCCTCGTTCGCTCGGCATTAAGCAAGCCGATGCTGTAGGCGCTCTCCTAACTCTTTTAGCAGTGCTTTTCAAAAGCATTTCAGCAGGGGGCTCAACATGTGTGCGTGTGTGTGTGTGTTTGCTTCTTTGTGTGCACATGGGTGTGTGTCTATGTGTGTCTTTGTTTGTTTATTTGTGGTGCAATTGGCGTGTGTGTGTGTGTGTGTTGTTGTTATTTGTGTGTGCAATTGCGTGTGTGTGTGTGTGTGTCTTCGTTTATTTGTGTGTGTGTGTGTGTGTCTTGTTTATTTGTGTGTGTGTGTGTGTGTGTGCGCGCGTGCGTGCGTGCTATGTTTGCTCTCACACCCTGCAGTGTGTACCACCGCGGTGCAGATAGCTTACCACAGTCGCCTTGCCCCTCTCCAACATCGTGGTCTTGTCCATGATCTGCAGAGAAGATGGCTTCTCTGGAAGCACAAAGGAGGGGAGTGAACTGGTGTTGAGGAGCGCGCATGCGTGACTGAGAATAATACAAATAATACAATAATAATAATAATATCCACTTTCAGTTGGGAAAATAAACAGCTCTAATTGGTTGACAGGTCCCCCGAGACAAGGAGGCTTCACGTCGAACCCGAGGAAGTGTTCCGGTGGAGCCCGACGTGTAAATTGCCGTATTAGTTTATGTGCGGGTATAGAGGTTACAAGTGGCACGTCAAACTGTTGGGCTCGCTTCTCGATTTCACATCGACCGAGAAGTAGACATCTTTAATTAAGTGGTAAAGGTATACCCGAGGAGAAGCACCATAATTACCAATTAGCTCCTCGCTAACATTTGTCTTTCTGTCTGTATTGCTCTCTGTCTCTCTGTCTGTCCGTCTCTCTGACTTTCTGTCTCTCGGGGTCTGCCATAGGAACCCATTTGACATGTTTATGCAAAAACATGCAAAAGCCAAGCTAAGATATTGGAAGTAGTCTTTGGCATTAGCGGCAAGGAGCAGTGGGTCCTCCAGCTGACTTGAGTGCCTGACAAATCCACGTTCGGAAAGCAAGTAAAGCTTTTAAAAATACGTTTTTGGAGAGTAAGCGCATCCCTGGATCCTCTTAATATGTTAATTCTGACATTTTTACTACTTCCAACTGTGACTTGACTGACTTGACTGGATTTGAAAAACGGTTCATAAAAAGGTTTTCTTTTTATGAACGACATTCATGAAGATGTTTTTTTATGAATGAATCAACAACAATCAAAAGCCACTGCAGCTACATGTATATCTGATATATAGACATATTTGACTAGCAAAAGTATTTCTATTGTGTTGTTAGGTTATGGTTTATGGTATTTCAATGGTCTCCTAAAGGTCATGTGTGTACGATCGACTACTATATAAGGACTTATGACATTATATATTATTATTTCATACGCAATATATGCATTTTTACACTTTTGCTCGCGGCCGGGGACTCGCTCAACCAACCGAAGTGCGTTTGAACTCACTGTAGATCTCTACGGAAACGGGGTACTCCAGCAGGTTGGTGGGGGACACAACCATGCAGGTGAAGACCCCCTTGTCCTGCAGTGACACCCCGCTGATCAGGAGGCTGGAGTTCGGCGCGATGGCCACCCGGTTGGCGTAGCCGCTGCCCGCCTGCACCGTGGCCTCCGTCTTGTGGGAATGCTTCAGCAGCAGGTCCTCCGAGGTCCCATCATCACCCTCCTGGAGAGAGAGAGACACCAGATACACAGGGGGGGAGAGAGAGAGACAGGGGGAGAGACAGAGACAGAGACAGAGAGAGAGAGACAGAAATAGGGAGGAGGGAGGGAGGGAGGGGGGGAGACAGAGATGAAGAGACAGGGAAAGAGATGGAGAGAATTGAGAGAGAGGGAGAGAGAAATGTAGAAACATACAGTAAGTAAGAGAAAAAGTAACATAGATACCGAGGGCAAGTGGGAGAGGTAGAGATCAAGAGAGGGAGAGAGGGAGAGAGATAGAGATAAAGAGCAGGGGAGAGAGAGAGAGAGAGAGAGAGAGAGAGAGAGGGAGTTCCAGAGCAGAGGAATGGGGAGGAGAATAATTGAGTTAACCAGTGAGACGGGACGGGTGGCAAATGAAGCTTGCAGTACTGAAATAGTCCTGGCGCTCCAGCGGACAGCTGTGGAACTGGCACTAAATACGCTGATGCGCGCAAACGATTGTGTGTATTCACAGAGAATTGGGGTACATTGAGGTCTGTTGTGTCACACTGGAAGTCCCTAGTCGCCGTTAGATTTGAGGCATCCTCGAAGCACTTAGGGTTTGAAAATAGGGGGTTTGAAATAGTGTGTGTTTTTCTTATTTAGTTATGTGTTCAGCGTTCCGAGTTTTTTGGTTGTTTGAAAAAAAAAGACAGCAAATAATAACAATCCGACACAGTACTGGACCATAAGTCATGTCATTAAAAACAACCCCTTGGTAAATTGGTCTGTGGAGAGAGTATTTTAATCGGGCGAGGAGGCACTAATTGGGCGGGGAGGCGGCGGGCGACCGGCACGTCTCGTAACTCTCCAGAAAAATCGCAGCCCGCGGAGCGCCGCTGAATTACGACGTGATTATTCTTCGGCTACTTTAGCGGTTCAAGGGGTCAATACGGATCCGGCGAGGGGCTGAGAGACGTACAGCTAGCCCGCGGGGCCTCACCTCTACAAATTAAACGGTACGGTCCCATGCCGGGTTCACGCTTCAAGTCATCCACCCGAAGCTATATATATACGCCGAGAGAGAGGAAGTAGCGGCGCGTGTCCCGCGCTAGCTAGCTAGCCCTCGAGGTTCCGCGTCTGAGTCACTTTCTTGGCAACAATCCATCAATTTCCGTTCTTGGGGGACACATTGTAGAACCGGCTTTTTATGTTCTGTTCACGCTTTTCTGGTTTTTAATGTCTGCTTTTGTTTTTATGGTTTTTAATGTTTTATTCTAATGTTCATTTTCTATTCTGACGCCTAATTTTATGTCTATTTTTTATGTGAAGCACTCTGAGCTGCATTTCTTGCATGGAAGGTTTTTCTATAAATAAAGTTTTAGTCACTGACAGTACCGTAAAATAATGACACACATCAGCGTGAACATAAGCAACGTGACGCGGAACGCAGAAATGTTCCCTGTGACGCGTCAAGTGACTCAGTGCTCAGTCATGCCCGGAACAACAGGCATCCGGAGGCAAGGGGTGAGGAAGGGGGCGGCGGCGGCTGGGGATCGTGAGTGGCTCCTCCCACTTACGTATTTCCACTTGACGAACATCAGGTCCGCCGGTGGCGGCGCGCCGTCATTGCAGGGCACCAACACGGTCTCTCCGTACAGGCCGACCACCGTCCCCACGCTCTGCACTGCAACACAACAACAATAAACATGTTTTTTTTAGACTCGTGTAGACATATGAGTCACACGTCTGCGTGGCGGCGGCGGCGGCGGCGGGAACAACACAACAAGGACAACAACCGACTGACACCGTACTGACGACGAGACTGGAGTGCTCGTCTGGCTACTGAATGTTTTGCTCACGGGATGATTGCTTGTCTGCCACTGAATGGAAACAGGCACAGGGGCGGTGGTGGTGGTGGTGGTGGTGGTGGTGGTGGTGGCGGCGGTGGTGCATTAGCGGGCGCATTCGCAAAAATGCAAAGCGTTCAACGGTTTTAAAGGATTCCTGGTTTGGATTAGACCAAGGTATGCATGAGCAGCTGTTTGGGGGGGGGGGGGGGGGGTCTGGGTTGGCGGACGACCCCCACACCACACCACCCCTACCCCCACCACTCAAACCCTAACCCCACTTATCTCCCTGATGCTGTTGTTTTGTGATATTTCTACTTTATTATATTCTAAAGCAAGATAATTCTCATAGGAATAGGAATAGGAACACAAATACACAAACACAAATGACTAATAATACATTTTCTTGTGTAGCGGTTTTCAAGACACTCCAAGACACAATCATCGTAATAAAAAACATTCTTAAAATAGCGGCGGGATATCGTCGAGAATGAAAGAAAGTTAACTTAACACCGGGACAAGAAGAAGACAAGGCAATATGAGAACAGCGATGAACAGAACAACAAGACAAGACCGCCTGAAAGCGAGATGGCTCGGCCCGCACCAGGCAGGCGCGGTGGACCGGATTGTCCAAACAAAGCGTCTTGTCACATCAAGACAGAGAGAGGGACAGAGAGAGAGAGAGAGAGAGAGAGAGAGAGAGAGTAGCGTTCGCGGCGGTGGCTAGCGAGACAATGCTGACTCACGCCGCCATTGAAACCGCGGTGGCTCCGCCCACCCCAACCAGATGATAGCCCTGCAGAGAGCATTCAGGGTGGCTCTGTGGTTCAGTGGCCCAGCCAGCCAGCCCGCCAGCGGAGTGGAGGAGGAGGAGGAGAGGAGGAGGAGAGAGATGGGGGGGGGGGGGGGGGGGAGGAGACAGCTGGATGGATGGAGGTCGCGATGGTGGAGTTGACGGGCACCGAGGGTCTCCACGCTCCACCGCGACTTCTCTTTGAGCTTTCAGCGAGTCGGGAGTTTTTCGCATTTCGGTCATACCGACGCTCTGAGGTCATTCGGTGTACCGCACACGTGTGTGTGTGTGTGTGTGTGTGTGTGTGTGTGTGTGTGCGTGCGCATGTGTGTGTGTGTTAGTGTACACTGAGTCATACGTGTTTACCCACTCTCTCTCTCTCTCTCTCTCTCTCTCTCTTCTCTCTTTCTCCCCTTCCTGCCACACCTTTTCCACGTTCCCTGAACAGCAGCGCCTGCCTTTAAAAATTGCCAGTGACCTCATCGCGGGGAAGTGCGGAAGAACAAAGAGTTCTGAAATATGTCGTCAACTTCCTCCTCACCACCTCCTCGGGCTTCAGGGCCGCCTCGCCGCCAGTCCCGGGGTGGTGTTTGTTTTTGTGTTATCGCAGCGTTCGCCCGGCCCGCAGCGCTACGACTCCCCCCAGGGGAGGACGTGACTCCCGGCTGAGTCATCAAACGGAGGGGGGTGAGAGAGTCTTGACTGGAAGTTTATTTTGTTTGCCCTCCGTGGGGGAATTCTTTGAGGGTTTAGGGTTAGGGAATGTCCTCTAATCCCATATATATTAGTGGCTGTTTACGCCGCTGGAAGAGGATTGACGCAGACACATAAACCCACCCGCACACGTGGAAGCCTTTGTTCGGTCTTTAAAGGTTTAAAAGTCCACAAGAAGAAGAAAAAATAAAGTGAATGTACAATTACAAAGATTTAATGTGCCGTGAAACGTTATAATCAATCACATTTTTTACGAGAGTGAAACCACTGGTTCCAAGTGTGTTTCAAAGGATATTTTTCAGAGCCGTGCTGACTATGCAAAGTAACAAGAGGTTTTACGCCACGCTGGCTATAATCACATATACTGTACGGGAACATAATGGACTACTTCACAACACCTTTGCATAAAGGTACAAATCCGGGTTAGGCTTAGCAGTTTAAATCATTGGAATGCCTCAAAGTTGGTTCTAAACTTCAGTGAGAGAGCAGTAAGTATTTTTATTCCCGAAACGTGTGTATCCGTAGCCACACAATATTTGTTACGCTACAACAATGTGAATGAAGAAGACAATTCCCGGCCCACAGAACAGAAGCACAAGGGGACCTCTGTGCAGAGACTGGGCGAGATATATCAGAACATTGAGAGAGAACAACATCTCTCAAAGAAGTAAACAAACTAACTTTCCAAACGGTCAACTATGAAAAACGGCGCGTCTCTCAGAGCCGCAGAGCACCGCAGCTTTAAAGGTCATTTAAGATCAGACGCGTAGCACATAAACAATGTGAAAAAGCGGGAAAAACTGATTAACGACGCTAATATGCAGCATTTTCCAATACAAATCGTGTCGGTAGAAAACACAGAGTGATGGATTCAACCCTCCACCTCGTACGGCTTAGTGAAGCCCAGCTTACGCTCGGTCCTTCGTGTTTACGGTCCCATTCAGCTCTGTGAATTGTCAGCATTGTATTGACTAAAAAATATATTCTATAACAAAAATCTTGTTGAATGAAAAAGAACCTAAATGCCTTGTGGTGCGAGGCAACCGGGGTTCACTTTTCTTCACCAAAATGTCAATTGATTCTAACAAGACGCCAACAAGAAGTATTTTGGGAGCAAACCTTTGAATTTGACCTTTTTTTTGAGCGGTAGGCCAGGAGCACAGGTTCTGAAGAAAGAAAGCAGTCCCCCGCTTTCTTCAGAAGGACACATTTACCAGCGTCAATCTTTTCCATCACCTGTAGCGCATTCTTAGCATTCAGCTATTCAACATGTAGGTACTGTGCATCTTTTGAGAATGCTCTGGCATCGTTGAAGACTTGAAAATGCATGAATTGTATGAAGCTAAACATGTTGTTATCCAGTGTGGGTGGTTTTGTGTTTTATCAGTCAGGGCAAGCGGACACGTACACATATAAAGGGATAATGATTTGACAAAATACGTTGCGTGCTCACGGTGGTAACAATGGAGATACGAGAGAAGAGTTGAAGGTCACTGGACAAATCTCGTTCCATGGCTCACAGCCCCCTCTCCTTCCCCTCCCTGCTTTTTCATCGACGCCGTGGGATGGTAGTCAGGGAGGAGATGAACAAGGGACCTTTTCTTCATATTGTGTGTCCTGTTCATGGCTGTGGCGCTGAAGAAAGCCAGAAGAAACTAAGGCGAGGCGCACGCGACTCGACATTGAGTTTGTATAACACCATATGAACACAAGTTAAGAACAGAGGGAGCTGCACACTTGACTCAGCTGCACACTGCACACTTGACTCTGTGGGGAGACATTACTGCCGAGATTGCAGTATCTCCTGAATGTATTACAATCCAACGTCATTGAACCAGATCTTTGATGGCAGATTAGGAACAATTTGTTTGGTCTTTTTTTCTCTACTGTAAATCATACCAGTCGTTGTTCAACTATTAAGCACTTAAGAGCCTTTGAGGATGCATCCGTCGGTGATATTTCAGTGGTGGACATCAGTCGTTTTTTTCAAATCAATTCATCTGTACATGCTTTTCAGAATTAGAGTGCAATTAGGAAACAGAAAACATAAAACCAGGTCTTCTTTTTTCGGCTGATCGTTCGGCGAACAATACGTTGCTAATTAGCACAGGGAGCTTCGTCGTCAACGTCCGTGTGTACGCTCTTCACAAAGGAACGGTAATTGCCGTCGCGATGCGGTTGAAAATTACCGTTGCAGGATCTGCCTGCGTTCGAGTTTCCCTCTCAATGACATACTCATCACACAAATATAAAAGGAAAAACAAACTCTCCTGCCCGGCTATTATTTATATCCCAAACTGCACAAATAAACAGAAGGGGAAATAACTACGAGTAAGAAATGTCGCTGGGTGCTTTCAAATCCAAAGTGCTGTGATGATTCTCCAGTAATTGCCGTCGTAGGGGGAATTATATTGCGGGTTGTTCAAAATAGTGTCTTGTGTTCATTGGGTTGTGAATGTACATCGTCTCCTTATAGAATGGAACCTCGTTAAGATAATAAGTAATGCACTGCAATACAGACGCTCTTGGTTTCTCCTCTTCTCTATTTCGGTTGAGCTGCCTCCCGCCCAAACTCTGATTTAGCTTCTGATTCCTTCAACAGCTCAAACAGAAGCCTGCTACCTCGTCTCCACCCGTGCCTACACCACCACCAGCACTACCTCCTCCACCGCCACCACCACTTGTTCCATCGTAAAAGAAACACAAAGCCATGTTTGCTTTGGCCTTATCTTAAAGATTAGCCAACACCCAGACTCAGTGTTCTCTGGGAGACAGGACACTGCTCGCTTGCTGAACCTTTTTTTTTTACCACTTGATAATCATGGTCAAATATATTAACGCGTATTGGTGCAAAGTGTACTCTCTGATAAAAAATGAATCAATGAAACACTGAAAGGATTATGTTCACGTCACCGCCCACGTGAGCCACGGCACTTACCAAGGACAGACTCGGCATACGGGCGCCATTAAGGACCATAACTTAAGCGTCGTAAACCTAACACGTGCGCCTGCCAAATCCTGTCAGCCTACCGACACACATTTGAACGCTTGTGTGTTTGTGTGTCTTCCCGAGTGTGCGTCCGTGAGTGAGTGTGCCTGCATGGGGGGCTCGGCGTGAGGTGAGGAGAGAACGCCATAGTCGTGGCCACAGTGCTTTTCAGAATGAAATACGAGAAATCTGAGCGAGGCATTTGATTATCTCTTATTTCCTCTGGCGCATTAAGAGGCCGGGAGATTCGTCCGGGAGCACAGCGGATGTAACAGTGAGTGACGGAGCGCTGCACGGAGACACCGTGTTCAATCCCAGGAAGCCTGTCGAGTCGAGGAACGTACAACAACAACCGAGCCGGCTTCCGTTTCATTTGGTCTCCCGTACGCCGCTGTCTGCTGCAGATCTCTCTTGTCTCGTTTTTCTGGATGAGCCATGTGTACGTCTCTTGGTTTATACACAGGTCCTACACATGTCTTACACACAGACATGACCTCTGAGACCTACGAGAGGGAAGGGGAGGGTCTACCCACTTTTTTGTGCGTACTCTTCTTGCACAAATGCCGCCCACTGTTTCCCAAACACACACAAGTAGCTCAGCCACGGCGATAAGCATTCTCATTATCATGATAATGGCCGCTCCGGCCACGCCTAGCGAGCATCCATTACACGGCGGCTGACCAGAGGATGGACCACTTCCCGACCCTGCGACAACCCGTTCTCGGCGGGGAACATCCTCGTGCTCGCTCGGCCATCACTCCAGGTTTTGCGTTGGGGAGGAGCTCAATAGAATAGAATAGAATAGAATAGAATAGAACTAACCCGAGAACCGGGTTGTAGCAGGGTCGGGAATTAATTAGTGTTTGTTGGAATCCGTCTGTGAAGCTTTACAAAATGGACACTTATGTTAATTAACTCTGTGAAGCGTAACATTTTTGAACAGAGAGTATTAACAGAAAGTTGCTCATCTCACTTTGTCTGATTCCATGGCTGCAGCACGCCGTGTTTCTATGCCAATTGGTTTCATATCTGGCAACCCGGGGTACTCGTGAAATAGTGAATCCCACAGACCAAGGCTCTGGCCCGGCTGTAGCATTGTGGTCAGAGAAGGCAGTATTTTGATGTAGCATGTATACTTCTATCACATCATGGTCATTTAGTACAGTACATTTGTTAGATGTAGCACCTTTAACATCAGGACAGCAGAGTCGCTCACCAGTTTCCACAAGAGACTCAAGATCCCCCCCCTCCGCCTAACCCTAGCACTACCTTGCGTGTTTGTACTTCTTGGCATTATTAACAGTATGTCTTTAGCATATTGTATATTCTTAGATGCCGGTAATGCACTCAGAATGGCACTTCTGCTCTTATCCCAGCTATTATGCAGGCAACCCAGCAGTTATGAAACTCGTTCTATTAACCTCGCAACTATGAATGTGTGAAACCTGCTCTATTCTTATCTTTATCTACCACAGTGATATATTGCTGTCTCTTTTAACTAATGTGCTCTTTGTAAGTCGCTTTGGATAAAAGCGTCTGCCAAATGCCCTAAATGTAAATGTAAATGTTTAACCAGTGGCTCGGGGGCATTTTACCCCTGAATGTATAGAAAAGCCCTTGAAATCTGCAAGGCAGATGAGTTGCCCGCGCTGTGCTGCAATATGTATCATCGGATACCTTTGCAACATTTTCTTTTCATAATAATAAAATGAATAAGATATCATGAGCGTACACTCCTAGCGGCGCCAAAAATGAGCAACACGAGGGAGCGTCCCTCTGGGATACTCAAGGAATACTCGGAGGAGAGGGAGTTGGACTCAGTGCTGCACGAGGACCTGTGGAGGAGTCGCTCCAGGGTAGACAATATTGTGCCCTACTACTACTACTACTACTATTACTACTACTGCTACTACTATTACTACTACTACTACTACTACTGCTACTACTATTACTACTACTGCTACTACTAGCTCACCTAATGACTTCATCACATGGCTGGCACAAAAAACTGAAACGTACGCACTCGCATGAGGACGTCTCGCAGCCCAATTAAGAACTGAGCCGTTGCCCAAGTCACCTGGAGCTAACCTCACAACGGGAACACTTTTGAGTGTTTTTATGTGTGTGTGTGTGTGTGTGTCTTGGGGAGGGAGGGGGATTTATTTATAGATGTATCACGGAGGTATGATTGTGAACAATTGTGGGAACAATTGTGAGATTTAGACGACGATGGCGACGACGTCGACGATGAGAGTGTGGGTCTTATCGCCGCAAACATGTGCAGGGAAGTGGGTGTTTACACACTCAAAGCTTTAGACACACGCACACACACACACGGGCACGCGTCGCCGTCGGCAGACGGGCGGTGTTGCCACACAGGCCTGTAACGTGTACGTGCCGCTGCCGTTGCTTTTGAGTCGACGGGAGGATGAAAACATTGCGGATTACGAAAGCTGAAACATGAAAAAATAAGAAAGCCAGTAAAGCCGAGATGTGGAGGACTTATGTCGGAGGTGCCCGAGGTTGCCTCAGCTTGACACACTCTGGCTCCCACAGAGGTCTCTTGGGGGGTGTGGTGGGGGAGGGGGGGGTGTGAGTTGGAGCTGATGGGGAGGTGGAGCTGATGGGAGGTGGAGCTGATGGGAGGTGGAGTTGAAGGGGAGGTGGAGCTGAAGGGGAGGATGACTGTATCGTGCTATCCGTTGCGTGGGAGGACTCAACCATATCGACCCATAGGGGGTAAAGGGGAGGAGATCAAGAAGAAGGGTGGGTAAAGAACAACAGCATCAAGGACCAGCCAGAGGCTCCAGGTTGATTCCAAGGCTCCCACCAGAGGAGCCAATCAACGGGCCGCCTCAGGATTTCCGAGGCCTAATTATCCAAACATTTCCTGGATGACAGAAGACGCCTGGCTGGGCGTGATTATGAATGGCTGAATAGATGACTGCCCCGTAGTGGAAACAACTCACAGCTCTCAGAGTGAGCTGTAGAAAGAGACAGATCTCTCAATCTTTGTGATGTTTTTGCTCTCCCTCCCCTCTACATTAATTCATTCCTCCATTCCTCTCTATCTCTACGCGCCGCGTGGCGGTGGTGGTGGTGGTGGTGTGGTGCGACGACTTGTCATCTCTATCTCATATCTCATCTTCTATCATCTATTCCAAACGCGCGAGCGCCTCTCAAACGGTGTAAGGAGTTATAGCCCCCGGCCCGTGCTCCTAATCACAGTCCTAATCGTGTACACGGCTCTCTCCCGCGGAACAAGCATCACTCCAATTACGCGCAATCCAGACAAAGGCTGTTCTAATGAAGGACCTCCTCGACGCGGCCAGGGTCCACGAGGGCAATTTATTGCACATTAAATAAAACTGAGTGGGATTTTTTCTCTCTTATATGGGGTTGGGGGGTGGGGGTGGGTTTGTGTGGCTGTATCAGGATTGAGGCCTGTGTGCTCTCCGCTCTGGGACCCGGGGTAACCCTGTCTCTGTGACAAGCTTAATAAGAATGAGCCCAGTGCTGCCTGCCTGCCTGCCTGCCTGTCGCCGACGTCTGGAGTTATCAATCCAGCTAAGATCCCCCCTCTTTAATAGCGCCAGCCACTGTAAGGAGCCCCCAAGGTGCTCCGCTGTTCCAACGTTTGCGACCCGACTCTTTTTAGTCTCCCCGATAACGGAACGGAATAGTTCTGCGGAACCATAAAGCAGATAGCTTAATAACTCACAAATACAAAGGAGATTAATGTGTTGCATGCCGGGTAGATTCCCCTGAATGGAAACGGAACTTAATATAATGGATTACTTGGAGAACGTGAGCTTAAGAAGATCACAAAAATCGGCGCGCAAGAGATGGATGAGTCACTCCCATGATGGAGTCTATCCACCGTGCAGCACAATGCTCACGACTGCTCAACACTGGTGAGTCATTACTAGGTGATCAATTATCATAGATAGTAACAGAAGTCCTGCTGGTGTCTGTGTAAATGTAATGATATGTAATGACTTATAGTAGATGCTATTGGTTCAGGCTACACGCCTTCTTTTGGCAGAGTGCTTAATCTTTGAAGTTTTTCTTGAAATTTGTATAGATGGCAGGAGAACGGGAAAACAATGGGAGGAAGAACGGAGAGAAAAATAGAGTGTCTTCAAACATGTCGGAGATTGTGTTGTGGAGGTGAAGATGCTCTAGAATGGATATCTGGAGATATTACGTGTGTCTGTGTGAGTGTGCATCTGCCTTCATTTAGATTTCTTCCTGGACAAACCCACCACACACGACAAACGATAACAACAACAACCGTACAGCTCTACACACACACACACACACACACACACACACACACACTCTGGTGTGTGTGTGTGTGTGTGTGTGTAGAGCTGGTGTGTGTGTGTGCCGGGGCGGGAATGAGCTGCTGTGGGGATGGGCAGGGAACCTTGGCCCACCATCAAGTCGGATCACAATAATTGGCGATAATAACGGCCTGGCAACCCGTCCAGTCGTGGTCGTAATTGTGCCTCGCTCGCTGGACACAACGCTTAGCTTAGCGAGCGGCGTGTCCGCCGGCCAAAAATAAAAATGAAAGCTGTAATCTCATTCTAAAAGGATGCAATTTGAAGCGAGCCAGCGCCACGGGGCCAGGAAGTGTAAGTGAGCAGATGGTGATTAGCAAACGGCACGATCCGCTGCGCACATTCCGAGAATCCGCCCATTGTTGTTTATCGCATCCCGACGACGCTAACGTGAAGTCGCTCGCGGCACCTGCGGCGCTAAAACCACGTGGTGCGCTCCGGAGAGATGAGGAGGGGAGGCGATGTCCCTCCTCATGAATAAAAGCCGCCTCCGCTTTCTCTCGGGTTTCTGTCCCGAAACCCCCCAAAGAAGAAGACTCTAGGATTCACACACACACACACACACACACACACACACCACACACACGTGCATGCGTGCTCGTCGCCATTCCTTTTGTGGATATGTAGCTTGTGGCTAAAGTAAGGGGTGGGGGAGGGGTCTTCTCTCCTCCATCGACAACACTAAAATACGGGCGAGTTGTTTGAATTATTCTCACCAAGGTCAAACAGCCCGCTCTCGGGGTAAAAACATCTTCCATCTTAGCTGTCAGACACACACACACACACAAGCGCGAAAACCCGATTTCCAACGGATACGGCAGAGTCCAACGCGCTCCGATGTTTTCCGATGTAATTGCACTTTTCATCACGAATGCTTCTTGTCTGGCAAAGCTCCTCTCACAAGGGAGGGAGGGAGGGGCGGGGGGGCGGGGGGGCAAAGAGGTTAAAAGTCGAGGGATCTGGGGATTAGACACCTAAGGGACGGAGGGCGGATGTCGTGTCAGCACTTAGGAGGAACACGGGCCCTCGGTGCCATCTGCCAGCTCCCTCCCACCCGCGCCCCCCCTCGTGTAAAACTACACCTGCGATGGCGGTGGCGCTGGGCCAGGCTGCCGGGGCTGCCGGGCTTTCCAGACGCCCTGCGCACGGGTCGGGTTGCTTGGCAAGCAAACAAGGCAATTTGTCTTTGGCGTAAACGGGCAAATCAAGAGACCATATGCGCATCGATATGTCTGTCAATAACTGTCGGGAGGGCCATCTGTATCCAACGTGGAGGTGGTCCCGAGGGAGAGGGGGGTGGGGGGGGGGGGGGGCGCGAGTGGCATTGTGTTTCTTGCGAGGAGAAACCGCAGCGCCAGCCCCTTCGCTGTGACCTTGATTCTCACGTTACAGATGAGCGCTACTATGAGAACGTCTTCTGTGACTAATTACACCACAGGCGCAAGGTGAAGTAGAATGTTTTCATTGACTAAAAAAGGGAAAGTGTCCTCTATTGATCCGCCCCCAAACCGTTCCGCACCGCAGCAGTTGTAGACCGCTTGCCTCACGCGCCTGCGGGAGCGACGGCGGGTAACCATGTCAACTCATTGTCCAACTCCACCGCCTTTTCAGTTATTTTCAATTGATTTGAACAAATGCAGCCGAGTCTGCGAGGATCAAAAGAAAGGTGCAAACGGTTTCGGAGAAAACTCAGCTAGTATTAAAAAAATTATTCTTACAGACATGAAAAACTTATGCACATAATTCCTGTCAGGGAACAACTACGAGACATCAGGCTATTATTTTCCCTCAGCGAAATCGCTTAAAATAATTTTAAAGAAATACCCCCGTTGCCTAATGGCACTCTAAGAAAACCATTAGTAAATGAGTTCTTGTCACTTCAGACTGCAATTTACTGTGCTCTGGTAAATATATTATATTAAACCAAGCCAAAAAATAAAAGCATTACTTATCATTCTCCAGGACAACGATTTTTGTTCAAAGGTTTGGTTTGGCAGTAAAGACTGGAAAGTTCAAGGACCTTCTCATTGGGCCCAGTTTTGTGTCTTCCAGACTGTGAAGAAGAGGTTGTGTCTCGTGGAGTGACTCGGGTAAAACCTGTGCATCTCCTGATTTATTACGTAAAACACACCCACACCTACTCCTCAATCCCCGTTCCGAAAACCTCCCCATCCAGGTCTCTGTCCCTACATGCTTGAGAGATCTTATTTTGTCTCCGTTATTCAGGTATAATGAGCTCCCCGCATTCCACCGCGGTCTATAAAACACGCTCGCCGACGCTGCTAACTCCGCCTGAGCTTGTCTCGCCCGAGTAAAAGAAGAGAAGAACGTTTGTTTAGGACGACGCTAACGTGAAGTCGCTCGCGGCACCTGCGGCGCTAAAACCACGTGGTGCGCTCCGGAGAGATGAGGAGGGAGGCGATGTCCCTCCTCATGAATAAAAGCCGCTCCGCTTTCTCTCGGGTTTCTGTCCCGAAACCCCCAAAGAAGAAGACTCTAGGATTCACACACACACACACACACACACACACACACACACACACAGTGCGTGCTCGTCGCCATTCCTTTTGTGGATATGTAGCTTGTGGCTAAAGTAAGGGGTGGGGGAGGGGTCTTCTCTCTCTCCATCGACAACACTAAAAATACGGGCGAGGTTGTTTGAATTATTCTCACCAAGGTCAAACAGCCCGCTCTCGGGGTAAAAACATCTTCATCTTAGCTGTCAGACACACACACACACAAGCGTGAAAACCCGATTTCCAACGGATACGGCAGAGTCCAACGCGCTCCGATGTTTTTCCGATGTAATTGCACTTTCATCACGAATGCTTGTTGTCTGGCAAAGCTCCTCTCACAAGGGAGGGAGGGAGGGCGTGGGGGGGGGGGGGCGGCAAAGAGGTTAAAAGTCGAGGGATCTGGGATTAGACACCCTAAGGGACGGAGGGCGGATGTCCGTGTCACACTTAGGAGGAACACGGGCCCTCGGTGCCATTCTGCAGCTCCCTCCCCGCGCCCCCCCTCATGTAAACTACACTGCGATGCGCGGTGGCGCTGGGCCAGGCTGCCGGGCTGCCGGGGCTTTCCAGACGCCCTCGCGCACGGATCGGGTTGCTTGGCAAGCAAAACAAGGCAATTGTCTTTTGGGCGTAAACGGGCAAATCAAGAGACCATATGCGCATCGATATGTCTGTCAATAACTGTCGGAGAGGCCCTGTATCCAACGTGGAGGTGGTCCCGAGGGAGAGGGGGGTTCGGGGGGCTGGCGGGGGGGGCGCGAGTGGCATTGTGTTTCTTGCGAGGAGAAACCGCAACGCCAGCCCCTTCGCTGTGACTTGATTCTCACGTTACAGAGAGCGCTGCTATGGAACCTCTGTGACTAATTATCACCACTGAGCGCCTAAGGTGAGTAGAATGTTTTCATTGAGTGAAAAAGGGAAAGTGTCCTCTATTGATCCGCCCCCAAACCGTTCCGCACCGCAGCAGTTTGTAGACCGCTTTGGCCTCACGCGCCTGCGGGAGCGACGGCGGGTAACCATGTCAACTCATTGTCGCAACTCCACCGCCTTTTCAGTTATTTTCAATTGATTTGAACAAATGCAGCCGAGTCTGCGAGGATCAAAAGAAAGGTGCAAACGGTTTCGGAGAAAAACTCAGCTAGTATTAAAAAAATATTCTTACAGACATGAAAAACTTATGCACATAATTCCTGTCAGGGAACAACTACGAGACATCAGGCTATTATTTTCCCTCAGCGAAATCGCTTAAATAATTTTAAGAAATACCCCCGTTGCCTAATGGCACTCTAAGAAAAACCATTAGTAAATGAGTTCTTGTCACTTCAGACTGCAATTTACTGTGCTCTGGTAAATATATTATATTAAACCAAGCCAAAAAATAAAAGCATTACTTATCATTCTCCAGGACAACGATTTTTGTTCAAAGGTTTGGTTTGGCAGTAAGACTTGGAAAGTTCAAGGGACCTTCTCATTGGGCCCAGTTTTGTGTCTTCCAGACTGTGAAGAAGAGGTTGTGTTCGTGGAGTGACTCGGGTAAAAACCTGTACATCTCCTGATTCATTACGTAAAACACACCCACACCTACAACCTACTCCTCAATCCCCGTCCCGAAACCTCCCCATCCAGGTCTCTGTCCCTACATGCTTGAGAGATCTTATTTTGTCTCCGTTATTCAGGTATAATGAGCTCCCCGCATTCCACCGCGGTCTATAAAACACGCTCGCCGACGCTGCTAACTCCGCCTGAGCTTGTCTGCCGAGTAAAAGAAGAGAAGAGCGTTTGTTTAGCGGGGGGGGGGGGGGGGGTGGGGGGGGTTGATTGCGTCTAAAAATGCCGCTCAGATTAGCTGTGAATGTTCCACCTTTCTGATGCATCGGCTGCCACGTCGCCACATATTTTCAAGAAAAGGAAACACGTTAAATATGCGAGGCCAGGCAGACGAGGACAACGGCGACCGGACTGGTGTATGTGTGTATGTATGTGTGCGTGTAAAGCAATCTTGTAATCTGTTCTGTTCGGCCTCGGTGGATGCACGTTATTATAGACGCGTGGCGAGTTATTATAGATTATAGAAGATATGCACACGTGAGAGTGTTTAACTCACAGGCGGCCTAGCAACCGGAGTCACGGAGAGAGTGGACGTGCGATTCCAGCGCTCGCAGTGGAAGCGATGCTAATTACTGCCCTTAACCGCCGTCCGTGCCGCGAAACAGCCGCTAGATTTATAGCCGGGCCGACGTTAAGAGCGTTCTCCCGACCTCCCCTGTGGTGAAGCACACGGGCGAACCGGCGGCCACAACAACGCTGTCATGTGCTCCTTGATAGAAACACTCAACAGATTACTGGGTGCAGGTGATTTACCGTTTTACCGTCCTCTCCCTGCCTGCCTACACCGTTGCTTCTGAAGGCTTACACGCACGCACACACACACACACACACAACACATGCGCGCACACACACACACATGCGCGTGCACACACACACACACACACACACATGCTCCAGACAAACATACACATACTCACACACAGACACACACACACTCCAGACACAACACACACACACACACACACACACACACACACACACATGCTCCACCAGACAAACACACACACACACTCATGCTCCACCAGACACACACACACACACACACACATACTGCACCAGACAAACATACACATACATACACACAAATACACACATCAACAGACAAATACACACACACACGTACTTCACCAGACAAAGACACGCACACACATCAGGCACAACCAGACACATATACACACACACACAACCAGACAAACACACGCGCACACTCATCGCACAACCAGACACGTATACACACAACCACACACACCACCAGACTAACTGCAACCTATGTCTGCAACAGACGGTGTGTAGGTGGTGGTTGACTGAAGATGTGTGTATGTCCGCGTGTACGTGCGTGTGCGTGCGTGTGTGTGTGTGTGTGGCTGTTCATTAAGGCTAACAGGTCAGAACAAGGACACATGAGTATTTTGACAACCGTGTGCGGAGCGCTTCACTGGCAAAGTCTGCATTGTTATTGTCGATGTTTTAGAACTGTGTAACGTGTTCTTTATGTTGTCAAACCACCAGTTGTACTTGTACCTTGTACAGTCGTGCACCAAACGTCTACGTAGTGGTTATTTGACCCGTTGACGTTTTTTTCCATTGCAGGCGTGTTTATTTGTAGGCAGCCAAACAGAACTCCTTCCAACGCACTTCGGCCCCTTCCACTTCCATTCTGACATTTTATTCATAATGATTTTCTAAAAAAGCTTGGTCGAACCACCAAACAACACTCGTCAGTACAGTACCGGGGGGGGGGGGGGGGGGGCACTTTCTTATGTTTCTCTCTCTCTACACACACGAACACAGCACACACACACACACACACCGCACAGCGGACCACACACACACAGTTCACACCCCATACCCTGCATTGTAGCAGAGGAATCGCTCCCGCTGGGAGTGATCAGCGATGTTTCACACGGGCAACAGGAATGTTGCTATTTGGTGGTAGGCTGGGATGGCGGACACTTCGTGCCCGGAGATTGCAACAAACCGCTGGCGGGTGGAGGACGATTTTGGCGGGTGATGACGCCTCCCACTCTAAGAAGAAGGTGGCGGGCCGGGACAAGCGCACGGTAACCCCAGGAGACGTTAACGCCTTGAAGCCCCTGTAATGTCGCCCATCTCTGCGTGGTCACGCCTGCTCGGCCTGCGTGGTCACGCCTGCTCGGCCTGCGCCGGGTGAAGTATGGCGGCGGCAGTGTTTCGGAAAGTTAATGATCCAAGGTTGTTGTCTGTTTGTTTTGGCTTTTTATTTTAAATTTTAACTGTGGACACAGCTAATGAAACATTCAAGAGGGCATTTATTTAGTGCAGCCTTAGCGCTTACCGCCGCACGTCCC